>JAJJMC010008698.1:226124-320638 GCA_023531435.1 Papaver californicum | reverse complement strand
TGTTTATTTCTCAAAAATACCTACAAAGACATAAAAAGACATAATAAATGTAAAACTAGTACTATCGAAGCAGATATTCGGGCGCAATATAGACACAAAAATGTGTCTATCAAATACCCCCAAACTTACTATTTTGCTAGTCCTCGATCAAACTAATAAAATAAAATCCTAACTCACTTTCGTAGGAATCGCGACTACATTTAGCAAATGCAGTAAGCCCTTAAACCCCTAGGTGTCCCTAGTGGACGAGTTTTGTCTCATGAGGGTTTACAAGAGGTATACCCACAAAACCTTTACTCTAGATTTTAGCAACTCGTGAACGATTAAGGATAGACACTAAACAAGCTATTTAGTTGGCTTACTCAATTCTTCGGCTATGGGAATCATTAACCTATATGAGTCCAATTGCTGTACACGAGTGTTTACTCAAGCGTACTAAAATTCATATATAAGACAACAGAGCTCTACTCAGATAGTCAATCAACCACAAGACTCAGAATCTATCAAAGTTCAATCACATGAGAATATTTTGAAGATGGACATGGAAAATGTGAAGGTTGCACGTGTTGACTAAGGTGAACGGTGTTTCACATATCTGTCTGTAGGTCAGTGCCAGGATGAATCCTAATGGTTTGAGATACATGGTCTTAATCATAATACTAATATCGACTCAAATGGTATATACAAGGGTCCCAGCGATCGATTTATAAAACGATAAATATATTGACAACATGATTGGATCAAATTGAATCCAAGCGCATGATTCTTATCAGCATCTTACGTGATAGTTCCCATGGATCCTGCGTTCCACGCTTAGGCGACAGAGACATGGAGAACACACACATATTGCTATCAAAGTGTCAACATTTTTTTTTTTTGAATAAAGCAAGAATCGGGCTTGATCTCAAAACACTCTATTTCATCCTAGCGGCGATAACAATTTGATACTGGGCCCCACCAAATCACTTAGAGAAACACAAAATTGCAAAAATAAAAACAGAAAGTGATATGGTCGAGATAGACTCCGAGATGTGGTGACAACTATCATGTTATTTTCTAACACTTGAACTCTGTCCTTTTATGAATATACCATTTAACTGGGCACACCAATTCCTATAGAAAAAGAGCTAAGTTTCTATCTACCTAGAGTGGTTATTGTCACCCTAAAGTGTTCACAAGCTTCTAAATTCTGGAGCTTTATTATTTCACTAAAAAGTTTCTCCCTTACCCCCAAACTTAAATTAAACAGTGTCCTCAATGTTTCTAAAGATGAATGATTAAAAAAATACGAACCAGGAGAAACTGTTACCAATTCACGAAAAGGACTTAGGGAAAGATATTACCGTGTTGTAAGAGCATGGGTTACCTCCCAAGAAGTGCTAATTTTAAAGTCTTCAGCCAGACTAGGGAAGAATTAGTCACCTCATTAAATCATATAGCAATAATCGGAACAACTGTGGGTCGTCTGAATCAAATAGTGATATCACAAATAAGAGGAAACAACAACAGGCCAAGAAAATGAACAAACCGAGCACACCCTTATCTAGTTTTCTGTTTACAACAACTACTTCTAGTTGTGGTTCAGGTTCAGGCTCTATAAAAGGGTCTAGATAAAATATTTTCATGGGTTGGATTTCCTCATAGGCAGGATCAACAGGATCAGGTTGTAAAGTCTGGAAAAACTCAACTAAAAACTTAGAAGCACATAATAATAACCTAAATAATTGTGGATCCTCAAAGTCAATCAGATTTGACCCACACAGTTGACTACTATGAAGGTGGTCATTCTTAAGCAAATGTGTCGATTCCCTAAAGTAATTAGGTTTAGTCTTAAAACTTAATACGTGACATATTTGAAATTCTAACGTTCCCACATATGGAAGAAAATATTTTGGTGGGAAAACAAAGTCAATCTTGGTATTACTACCTAGGTAAACCACATCGACCATAGGATGGGTTTCTAACAACTGAACTTCTTTCTGGAAGTCAACAGGCTCAGGGAATCTAGTTTGAAGATGATCTTGTAAAATGGTAGAGGTACATATGTCAAGTCCCAAGTTAGGGACTTCTAAAAGAGTCGAAGGTAAAGCACAGGGAGAATGATAATCACCCCCAAACTTAGAATGTTGGGTGTCTCTAGATAGACTAGTAACAATTTCCTTAATTTCTAGATCATCAGATTCTCGAAAATTGTCAATTGCTTCTTCTAAGTTATAATCAAGTGGTGCATCCTCACTCATATTTAAAATCTCTACGGGTCTATCTTGGTTATCTACAACTATTGTTTCTAAATCGTTGGACTCTAAAATAGTATTCTCAGGATAAACCCGTTCCTCTAAACCATTATCGGTTTCAAAACAAGAGAGTTCTACATCGTCTAAAACAGTGATATCTCTAGTCAAATCCTTTTCCTTTTGAATAGGTGAATAATCATTAAAATTATTTGAATTTGAACTAGAAATAACACTATCATCGTGAAGCACAACTGGAGTGAAAATTTCTTGATCACTCTGCCTGTATATTTCAAGTTCTTCACCAATACTATCCTCATCATCATAATAATATGAAGATGTTTTAACCTCGTCTAAATAAGTAGTGTTACCAATTCTATCCTCGTCCTCTTGAGGAGGTGAATAACTATCAAGGGTAGCACCATATTGGGAATTAAGATTATATTGAGCAATATTGTTCCTTGCAGAAATTTCATTCATACTTAATACGAACCTATTTTTATCCTCAATCATCTGCTTGTTATTCTCACCTATCAGCTTGAGGGTGTCTCCTAGAGTACGAGTTGGGCTACTAATTGTCACCCCCATACTTAATTTAAGCTCATGTGTTGCCTCAGATAACTTCTTGTGTGATTCTTCTAGAGGTATACTAGGTTCATGGGGAGTACTACATTGCATCTGCTTTAGGGCATCCCTCCAAGATAACGAACTCAAATCATCATGGGGAGTACTAGATTGCAACTGCTCGTGTGATTCTTCTAGAGAAGGATTTGGACTACTATTTGTTCCTGTCACACTCAATCCAAACTTTTTTGTACTCTCAGCCAACTCCTTGACGGATTCTTTTAGGGAAACAACTAGATCATCAAGATTTCTAGGTCGCAACTGCTCGTGTTCATGTTCATAAGACGGGTGTATGTATGAATAGTAATTGGGTTCACCTTGGTATGAGTAATAGCCTCCAAAAGGTTGGTGGTGATCACGATTACTATCCACACAATGTTAATAGTATGAATAATGTCTATTTTGAAATTCAGTTGGATATTCATTGTATTGGTCCTCATAATACCAGTTCGACATTTTCTAAAAAAAACTTCCTAATATATACAAAAATAAACTCTAAAAATAAATCCTACCGGAAGGGGTTCTAAATATACACAAGCAAGGCCGACTCAACCAAATCAAACCTATTGAATCTAGCAAACAAAAGCATGATGGTTCCACTTAGATTGTTTCTAGACCAGCTTCTATTCTTTCAAAAGGCAACTGGTTACAATTTTAGCAAACCTCTCAGAACGATCCGAATTAGATTAAGTCGAAGAGAAACAGGATAAGCTCTAAGGAGCTTTGATAATCCTGTCTCTTTGGCACTTTTCCCTGGGTTACAAGGCGGCTCTAATCACCTTAAAATAATCTTCCTGAACTTCGAGTTAGGCTAATAAAGTAACCAGTACAATCCTTTTGAATGATTTTCCAATAAGCTCGATACCCTATAGGTCTCTTTCTAGTCAAGATTTTAGGCTTAGGTTCGCGTAGGTTTCGTTTTCCTAAGGCGGGCAAGAATGAGACGGTGATGAAATCCGAAACCTTATCTTATATAGCCAGGCCTTGCCCTTTACTATACAAAAATTAAAGTCCGTATTCAGTCCTCAGCATATATGCATACAAAGGCGTCCAGAAAACCCACTGACAGGAGATTCGTGGGTTGGTCGAAGTTTACCTCCCGTACCAGACGGGCGATGAACCATTGAAGTCGACTCGGGCCACTAATATCCTTTTCAATAGTGTGCGAACCCGAGGGGCCGAGACAATATCGTAATTGTCGTCCTTCCCTGCATACAGTTTGATATTTAAAACTACCCTTCCGTAGGGTTTAAAAATAATAAAATGTCCAAAAATGTCCAAAAATAATAAAAAGTCCAAAAAGTGTCCGAAAATAAAAGAAAAATTACAGAAATAATAAAACCCTAATACAAATTTCTAAACGAATTAAAACTAATTAAAATAAACTAAAAATCTAATTAAGAAAAATAAAATCTTCGATCTTCTTTTTCGTTCTTTAAGCTTTTCCCTTTAACTCCAAGTCTTTAGCTTTAATTCTAAAACTTTGGCTTACTCCCTTTCGATCCAAAATTCAACTTGTAGCAAAAAGAGAAATACCAAAAGAAACGTAAAATAGAACAAAGTAAAATAATAAAACTAAAAATAAAACAAAAAATAAATCTAAAACCCTAAACCTAAAAACAAGTCCGCGTCGGCGGCGCCAAAAATTGATGTGTTTTAGAATATAGTGGTAAAAAGAGTTCGTTACTAGACTTGTGAAGGTAATAATTTAGAAAATAATAGACTTAATCTAATTAAATAAAACAAAGCAAAATAAACTAGAGATGATTTTATCAAAGATGGAGAAAACCAGGAATCAAGACTCAGTTATTTCCAACAAATTATGTGATTAATCATGTAATTCTTTTTAAATAAGTTAAGCTCAAATATTGCCAAAATATGATTTTATGTAAACAAGCAGAGGTAAATCATAAGCATGGGATATTAGAGGTTGTCAACCCAGCATGACCCATCAAACAAAAACACCACTACTGAATGAAAACCGTTTTTCTATTTCAAATCTATGCAATTTAATAAGTAAAGAATTATAAAGAAATTAAATTAAATTAGACTTACCACATAATATTGAGGGAAAAACCTCCTCCATCATCCCAGTAAATGTACTTAGCTCATGGTAAAGAAAACTTGCTCAAAAGATCTTTTCATTGCTCCAAAAAGTGTTTACAAAGGTGAAATAGATGTAACACAGCTGATTTGATACGCGTATATGCGTTACAGAAGATGGTTCAGCCGTTACAAAAGAAAATAAGCAACAAGAAAGAAGAAGGAAGACGAAACAGGAACAACAACACTTATAAGTGTTGCAGGATGGTCTTCTCCGTTGAGCAGCAGCAGGAACAGTCGCCGGAACTTCGTTGTTTGCTTCCGACTATGATTTTTGAGCTTCTCCCCCTCTTTTTCTTGGCTTCTCTTAATATATATAGGGTGTAGGAACCCTAGGGAGTCTTCCAAACCTAATATAACTCTTAATACATATCCAAAAACTCTCACAAATCCGATTCCAAGCCGGAAACCAATTTTCCGTCCAAGTTCACGATTGTGCAATATTCTCTGGCGTAAATCCCTCCAATTTGAAGTGTTTGAGTTGGTCTTGGACTCTTGTAGTCTTTTGGGTCAAATAGAATCACAAATATACCAAAAAACACGTAAATCATGTTGACAGAACTTCCTCCACGAGATGAGTTTCATTCCCGCAAAATTCGGATTTTTGAAATGTAAAGGGGGTGCCGCCAATCCAAAATGTGGGTGCCTTTAACACTTTTCGAGCCAATTTTTCCGCAAATGTTTATTTCTCAAAAATACCTACAAAGACATAAAAAGACATAATAAGTGCAAAATCGAGTACTATCGAAGCAGATATTCGGGCACATTATAGACACAAAAATATGTCTATCACTCGAACCGGTGACCCCAACACTTGGCGATGTCACCGTCGTATCCATCCTGTAACGGGGGTAATGGGCTTCCTTCTTTCAACTTGAGACCGACAAAATGACAGTTCTGCACCAGCCCAATTACACATCTTCTATTAGCCAATTGTTCGACAAATGTTGATCTTGTTGGTGCAAATGTAAAACAATATCCATTTGAGATATAATGGATGACACAATTGAAAGCGTTGGCGAGGATTTGGCCACATATTGGCATGCTCATCCAATACTCGCTAGTCCAATTCTTGTTGCCTATGAAACGCCTTTCGAATGCAATGAACTCCTCGTTTAACAACGACTCTTCATCTCTATATGCACACATCATTGGCTTGTATAAATCCGGGTAAGAGCGTAGTTCAACCGCTGACTTATGCCTTACATAAGTTACTTCGTCCATACCCAACCCTGCTGCTCCGCTAAATGGTCCAACTTGTTCGATGAATACATGGTATCCACAATTACCATCACCGACAACATCGTCGGTGGCCTTTATGTATGGACGAAAAAAAGCCGGAAACGATGACATATAATTTTCAAAAACAATGTGCTCGGTTCGGACGATTTTTCCATTCTCAATTCTTGAAAAGTTAAATGGAAACTGCATCAATCCTCTTGCAATCCGGATCGTATGTGGCTCTTCAACCACTAATGTATTTCCTTTAACTTTTTCTTTTCTTCTTGCTAATTCTTTCATACTAACTCTTTTTTTTCTTCTTGCTAATTCTTTCATACTTACTCTTCTTGAGTTTGGGTGTGCAGGAACTTTTCCCTTGGCACCAACTTCAATTGTTGAACTTTCTTGAGTGGGAACCGCGGGACCTTTTCCTTTAATATCTACTAGACTTGGTCCCCCTTGTTCCGTTTGACTTCTTTTTCGTTGAGCATCATCCTCCTTCTCATCCTCTGCTTCATATTCCTTTTGCAAATGCTCAAATGCAGAAGGGTTTCTTTTCTTTGATTCGTCATGCAATTCCCTATCTTTTTTGCGTCCCACGGCCCTCGATTCTTTGGTAGAATGCCTACCTTTTCTCTTCCCTCTAATTGGTTCCTTGACAGCGTACCTTGTGTGCGGAAACACGAAGTAACTCAACTTAGTCAACCAAATTTACCTTTGCGCCTGATTTAATGTTTCATATTTCTTGGCTAGAGCCTTTCCAACGTGGGTGTCGGCAAACGATGCACCAAAATCTTGCTCGACGATGGGTTCATCGAAAGACAATTGTTGCCAAAACGAATCAATATCTTGAATTGGGATCACACCGTCTTCTTCGTACTTGGGCATCATATGCCGGCAGGGAAGTCCCAAACTTGACATGTTAGGACAAACACACTCTTGTTCTCCGTGTAAGTTGCCCAATATATAGTGCTTTACTTTGTACATTATCTTCTCAATCGCACAATGCGACACCTTATAAGAAATATTTTGGAGCAATGGTTCGTCTTTATAGCTGACGTGTTTTCTAGAAAGACTTTTTCAAAAGATTCCTTAACTCTATCAAAGTCACGGAGAAAATAATCGTGCATCGCTTCGTAGACCGTAACAAACCCACCATCACAATTATGAAGCTTCTTCTTCATTCGGTTGTGAGATGACTCCACGGTACTTGTAGCTTGGTTGTCAAAGTGCCTATATTGGTTTGCGAACGCCACTATAAACTTCTCTTTGTGCGGATTCAACCAATGGTCCATCAAATACTTCACAACTCTTGGATAATTACTCCAATGCAAGCATAACATACGAACATTTTCTTCATAATCTTCCTTGGTGATAGACCATGTCAAAGCGTCACATTCACTTTGGAAACTAGCCCATTTTAGTTCCGCCAACTTGTCGTCCTCCTCGAATTTTTCTTTGGCCGTTTCTTGTTCAGCATCCGGCAATTTCTTAATTCTGTCCATCTCGCTTTTCTTTGTTGGCCGAATAATCGTTTTGCACTTGGTTTGAATATTGTTCCACAAGTGGAACGTGCAAAGAAGATGATGAGCATCTGGGAATACCCTTGCAATGGCATTCATCAAGCATTGTTCTTTGTCGGTGATAATTACCTTAGGGGTATATCCTTCAACGTAGAATAATTTAATTTGTTCCAATGCCCACACATAGCTTTCTTCGAGCTCGTTTCTCAAGAAGCAAACAACACTAAACGGGGACTTGGTAGAAGTTTGGCCTACAACATTCAAAACCGGGAGCTCATACTTGTTGGTTTTGTACGTGCAATCCATCATAAGCACTTGATGGGAGCACCGTGCTAACTTTATAAACTCGGGATGAGCCAATATAATATGCTTAATTTCTTTATTCTCATCTTCTTCGTGAAACATGGTGTAGTTTTTCGTCTCCCCCAAGTACAAAATTTGTTGGATCGGTTCCTTTTCTTCCCATTTCTCACGCTTCAACTTGGCTTTGGCGTTGTAGATTGTCTCCAACGTAGACATATTATTTGGGTTTATTTTCTTCAAGTGCCCGAGTATATCACTGGGTTTCAAACGCTTTTCCGTCATATCGTTTACAAACAATCACACACATGATGAGTTTCCCATGTTCTCTAGCCCATTTCTTTGCATCATCTATTTTATCCCATGTCTACATGGTCCAAGAACAAAAAGTTAGGAGAAAAAAAATGGCATTAGCTATATTATCGAAAGGAAATTAACAACTTATCTATAACCTACCAGGTCGTTCAAATAGTGATCCGTAGTATCTCTAGTTTGAATATCATTTGGAGGAGGCTGATCATACACTGGTTGAGGTACAAACGCGAGCTGAACAAAAAAGATCAAGGCATTAGGCAACAAAACACTAAAACCAATAAGTTTACGGTTGGGTTAGAAGCGTCAGACCCAACCGTAGAAGCGTCGGACCCAACCGTAAACCAACAAAAAAAAAATCTCAAACAATTTTACGGTTGGGTTAAAGAGTCAAACCCAACCGTAACTAGTGCAATAAATCCATGCACATAATGCGTTACGGTTGGGTTTGTGTTAAACACCCAACAGTAAAACTGTTAAAGTGTACTTTTCCTCCATCAAATGTACAGTTACGGTTGGGTTTCTGAAGACAACCCAATCGTAAACATGGCGGAGTCACAAACAAAACTCACTATTATGTACCTCATTTCATCAAATATCAGCAAAAAAAGACAAAGAGTTTAAGTTAGAGGTATACCTGACTACTCTCGGCAGTTGAATCTTCACCTTGACGACTACTTTCTCCATTTGGTTGAGTTTCACCATCACAACTTTCACTTAAAACCTCCTAGCATCCAAATAATCATACATAGTTGGGTCTCCCTTAATGGGTATGTAGAAATTATTTTGGCAATCATACAAGGATTCACCCTCCACAAATTTGCCACTAGAATCACTCATTTTGGGTTTTTCAAAATTTTGGGTTAAAACTTTCTTATCTTTCTTCTACTTTTCCCACCAACAAAAAACAAATACAAGACTGATTTATGCATAGAAAATGAAGGATATAGGAGATGAAGATGATCATTTACGGTTGGGTTCGATGACTCAAACCAACCGTAACTAAACTTCCACTAAAAAACTCATATTTACGGTTGGGTTCGATTATTAAACCCAACAGTAATATAATTTGCACTAAAACCACATATTTGTTACGGTTGGGTTTCTTTACAAAACTCAACCGTAAAAGAGTATGCACTAAAACTAACACTAGAATTTACGGTTGGGTTCTAAGCCAAAACCCAACCGTAAATCCTACTGGATAACTTAAAATTGGATTCTCTAATTTGTGTGTTTTTCGGTTTTTCTTTGTTTGAATGACCTAATTTACCTTCAATCTAGTTAAAATGATTGAATAAGTTCAAAATTTTAATTTTGAAACCCAAATTTGACCTTAAAACTCAATGCTCCAAGGGATGGATTACGGTTGGGTTTTATGGCAAAACCCAACCGTAAGTGCAAGTTGAAATTGTAAACTTAATTTGGATTTTACGGTTGGGTTTAAGCCAAAACCCAACCGTACATAATCCCCTAGAAAGGAGATTTTTTTTTGTATTTTACGGTTGGGTACGAGCCTCAAACCCAATCGTAAAACTGGGAAAAAATGGTGTTCATCATTGTTCTTCTATTTACGGTTGGGTTTGGTTGAAAACCCAACCGTAAATTTGGGCAAAAATGGTGTTCATCAGTGTTCTTCGTGTTACGGTTGGGTTTGACATGAAAACCCAACCGTAAATTTCTCTGAATAACAAAAAATCCATCTTTCAAATCGTGATTTCATCAAATTTGAGCCATAAAAAGACCAAGAGTTTAAGATAGAGGTATTCTCAATGCTACTATGGTTGATTGAATCAAAATCTAGGGTTTAAAAAAAAAAACGACAAAATTTTCTTAAATTTCATCTAGTTTTTCTTCCCACCAAACACAAATTCAAAAAAAAAAAATATTCAAATCATTTGATTAAGTAAAAAATTATGTTTAATTAATCATGATTAGCTTAATTTATTAATTAATTAATATAATTAAGATTAACTAATCAGGGGTGGTTTAGTCATTGTGAAAATATTATGGATAAAGGGTTTTTGAGTTTTACTTCAAAATGACTCTATTTCGTCTTATTAGAGGAGCCCTTCAGGATTTTGGAGCCCTTATATCAGCCTTCCTTATCTATGTTATGTTTTAAAATACACTGCGTACTCCTTCTATTGAGAACTTTAAATATGACTGTTTATCTGACATTCCTATGCATGTTTAAGTTTTTTATTCAGGTATTAATAATTCTTGTTACTTATTTGTCGGTCTTTAATGGTAACAGTTGGAAGATACAGTTGTACGGAAATGAATGATGTGTCAATACATAACAAGTTTTCTTACTGTTTGGTGAATGTTAATGAAAACACAACGAGAAGTAAATTAACCTTTGGTAGCAACCCTAAGCTAGTTAATGGAGAAGTTGTTTCGAGTCCAATAATCTTTAAAGAAACCAATTTTTCTACTTTCTGACACTTGAAGCTATTAGTGTTGGTGATATCAAAATTCTTTACAACACCACTACTACCAGCAGTAATGAAGTACTACTTGAAGAAGGAAATATTGTTATCGACTCCGGTTCTACTATAACATCTCTACCAACTGATTTTTACGCAACATTTGAAGCACAAATGAAGAATGCCATTACAATTGATTTTGTTCCTGATCCTGATACAGGTTTAAGATTATGTTATCCAGGGGATTCAGATCCAAGTTTGGTTCCAACCGTTACTGCTCATTTTACTGACTGATTGTTCTTAGTCCCTTGGATCTTTTCAGATTGAACGACGACAATAATGAGTTGAAGAGTTTGCATGTCTATCATTCCTGCCAACAGATGGGATGGCTATCTATGGGAACATAGTTCAAAATGACTTCAATATGCCATAAGGAGTTCATAGCAAATTGTCAAGGCACATATATTATTACTGATTAACCAACATACAAAACTTACAGTATTCGTAAAAGAGACCTACAATGTTGTAGACTATTACAATTTACAAACTCCTCTAACAGGATTACAAGACAAAAACAAAAAAGTTGATGAGCCAAAAACAGTAAAAAATTTGCATAACCAAAGTACTCCATTTGCATGTTCAAATGTGGAAATCCATATTTGATTCTAGCACCATCATATTAACCTCCTATAATAGGTAACAATCATCTCTAAACAGATGATATGGACCTTCTAGAATAGCTGAAAATTACTCATTCTATGCAGCACCCATCACTATTTCTGTTCTGCAGTTAAAGTCTTCTTAGTTTCACTCTGACAACCCAGTGCAGCATATTCCATTGCTAGAACCTGGTATGAAGAACACAACTATAGGACTTCATATAGTAAACACTGTGAAAATAAAAACATAACTGTATTGCATATAATGTGATAAACACTCTTAACCAAAATGATCAGAAAGGGAGCTAACCTAAGTTTGTCCTAAATAGGCAAAAACCAACTACCCAGAAAAAAAATTATGATAAAGAAACAAAATTGAACATATTTAAGTTAAACCCATGGCAAAATTCAATGCAATCTACTCAAAAATCAACCGCATAATGAAATTAAAAAGGGTAAATAATCGCAAACCGAATAGTGGTAGAGACGAGGAGCTTACAAAGTTTGAGAGACAAAAACATTAACTTGAAGGTGTCACTTGATTATACGGACTATTGGATTTCGACATTCTAAACTGGAGGTAGTTCAACAACAGAAGATTTGGTTTGGGATGAGGCTAGCAATCGGTCAGAGAGGTGGTTTAGGATGAGGTTTGTTGTGGTTCCAGGATTTGGTTTGGTATGTTGGAGTATAGTTTCGCACCTAGCTTTCCAAATGTGCCTACTGATGGTTGAGCAAACTTCAGCCTAAGAGCCAAGGTGGGTAGGAGGTAGAAGTTTATTGAACCAAGATGAGCACCATCCAGTGAGGTCTTGGAAAGTATATGTGGATAATTCAAGGCTCAGGGATAGACTTCTCCAGATGGCCTGTGTGAAACTGCATTTCATGAGAAGGTGCTCTCCAGTTTCTAGAAAACAAGAACACATCACACAAGTTAGGTTAATGAGGGGGGAAAGCAGGACATAGCAGCACTAAATGGGATGATTTTGGTTTTAACTTTCCATAGGAAGAATTGGGTTCTAGGTATGACTCTCATTTTCCAGATTTTTTGGCTATGCAAAATCTTAAGGTTTTGTGGATGACATAGTATTAAAGCACCTTTTGTAATGGAATGTTTGGTTTTGTAATTCTTTCTCGAAGTAGTTCAACTTCAGATATGAATCCATTTCTATTTTACTATTTTCCCGAATTAGTATATGCAGATTTAACTTCAAGTCACAAATGAATCACTATACAATGTTGACGACGACAAAATTTCATTATGGGATCATATCTTTTAGACCCTAAGTTTAAATTATAGATCTATTTGAGGATTTAAAGGGATGCAGATTTTTTATCACCGTCTTGGAATAGATATTATTCTTTCAAATATTTTTAGCAATAATTTATTTGTGACAGGCATTTTGAAACACAAATATAAGTTACTAATTGTTGCGTGTTGTAAGTGCAACAAATTAATCAAGATATTTCCCACTAATTAAATAGTAATATAGCGGTAGTAAGGATCGTTCCCACATAGAACTGTAAAATTAATATGTTATTCAGATTAGAAAAACTATAAAAAAGTAAATAGTAAGGGGGGATTGGATTGTGGATTAACTAAAAGAAAATAAAGAAGCAATAAGAATAAAGAGATAATTAGGGATTCCTTCGTCGTTACTAAACGTTGACTGAATTAATATACTTATCTATCTTTCGTCAGAATCATTCATCACCAACCGTAGAATAAAAGGTACACTTAGCTATCCCAAAACTCCTTATATCACCGGATAACAGGTACACTTAGTTATCGAATTCTAACCAACTGATTCGCCTTGAGGTACACTTGCAAGGTGTAACTCGATCGAACACTTTAAGATTTATGAATTTAGGTTTGATCCTAGTAGTTAGACTCAATACGCTCGGTCCACTTGCTAGTGTTGTCTTCACACACGATTGTTCCACAAAATCCCTATGCAAGGTCTCACGTTCTCTACTTGTGTAGAAGATGATCGACAATTACGGATCGCTCAACTCTCTATTAGCAATAAAATGATCAATAGATTAATCTAGCATGCACTCCAAACAATCTAATAAATCAATCATAAACCTTCGATATAGTAAACACAACCGACAATGATTAAAACTTCGAATAAACTTGTATAACTAATAAAGCTTTACGTCTAGAACATTGAATTCATACTTAACAAAAGAATTAACCACTCATATCACAAAGAAGATTGGTTTCACCCTAAAGGGGTAAACCCCATGTTTAAGATGTAGAAGGTGTGACATGAGAGGTAGGGGGTTGTAAAGAATCCTCCCAAGGTGTAGAATATATATTGTTTGAGTCTTAAATGTCTTCTTTTATAGCCTTCAATGCTTGGCCTTCAAGTATCTTCTCCTTCTAGGGTTTATAATCTTTTCCTAACTATGTTTCCTTGCTTTAGGAGTCAAAAACACATCAAAACAGACCCCTTAGACTTGCCACAATCGGCATAGGTGATTCCCATAAGCAGTGCCGACTCTTAGACCAAAATAACTCAAATTTTAGCTCCACAACTTTCTACGGGGGCATAAACGATTTCCTATAAGCAATTCCGACTCTTGGTGTTAAAAATACAAGTTTTCTGCCTGAATCCGTGTTACGTCCGGCATTGCTTGAGTCCCTATGAGAAACGCCGACTCTTGAGTTGTAGATGATCTTTTCTTCGTCTCGACTATTTTTTCCATAACTTATTCATCCGAACTCGGAATGACCTCATTCTTTTTGCGTTCACTTTATATTCTCGTTCTCTTCAAAAAGGTATTAAAAACTACTGGATTTGCATGAGTTGAAATTGTCTTTGGATCTTCTCCATTGGTAGACTTCAATTCTTTGTTCGTTTTAGCACTTTGTAGCTCCTTTTTGGATAATTCACCTAAAATAAGACATAGGATAGAGAGAAAAAAAACACAATAAAAAGTAATATGCAAGAATTATAGCAAATATTAGTATGTATTTGACACTAAAAACATGTGAATTATGCATATGTCATTAATTCATGTGGAATTGTAGGGGCAGGTGTCAAATCTTGGAAGAGGTAAGGCTGTCATTAGGGACGAATATTTTTCGGTCCTAAGTTTTTGCAACGGGTTGTTTTCGCCACTACTTAGCAACAAATATAAGCGTTCAATAATGTCCAATGGCAAGGATTAGAAGTTCACACGGAAATCTATCCGACGGTCAATTTTTTCTTGGAATTTATCCGACGGTCTTGATTTTTTGGTAAACCCATCTGATGGTCTGGATGGATCAAAATTCAAAATTAAGTTCATCCCCTTGCATTCTTTAAAGTAAGTAAGAAATATATCATTAGGGATGGATATTTTCGTTCATAAGTTTTTACGACGATTTGTTTTCGCCACTACTTAGCAACAAATATAAGTGTTGTTAATGTCCAACAACAAGGATTAAAAATTCACACGAAAATCTATCTGATGTCCGAGTTTTTCTTCGAATATATCCAACGGCCTAGATTTTTGGTCAGCCCATTCAACGGTCCGGATGGGCCCAAAGTCCAATTAAATTCATCTCCTTTAAAGTAAGTAAGATTTGAGGCGTCAAAACTTCGATAACGTGGTACTTAAGTTGAACACTGATTTGGGGTCCAACACTTGTTCCCTACTTTTTTTATAAATAAATTAAAAACTACACCATTTTTTACAAATAAATTCAACTACACTATTTATACCACTGGGTCTTATGAACTTTTAATTTTCCTTCTCTTTTCCTTGTCGGATTATTCAAATTTGTGACTACTTCAAGTATATTTTTTGTCGTTCAGAAAGCTTGGTTTGCTTTATAAGCACTGATACCGAACCACCATGGTATATATCCAGTATGATCTCAGAAATCAAACAACGGATAAGACAAATCCTACAACACCACATCAACCACAACTACAAAGAAGGCAACCAGACAACCGGCGTCCTCGCCAACCATGCTGCAGATAGAAGTCAATCTGGAACATACTCGGCTACCATATGTGACCACTACGTACCTCCCTTTCTGTGTAATTTTTTTTATGAAGACTCAATAGGTACTACGTACCCTCGTGTGATTCCTTTCTAGGTTCTTCATAAATTTTATGCTTAAAAAAGTATATTTGTATTATTTTTTTTGTTATAATTTGGTATTTGATGTACTTGATCTCTATGTAACTGTTTGATGTTATTAATGGAAAATAGAGGTCTTTTATCAAAAAAAAAACAAAAAAAAACGATGACACAATGCCGTAAACATAAATATATATATATATATATATATATTAAATATCTAGGTCCTTTTTTTTATTCTATCCATTGTAAAATCATTAGGAGTTTCACTCCCTTCATGTTAAATGCACAATTTTTTCTACATCTTCCGTGCCTATCGACTAAACATTTTGTCTCTTGGTTGGAATACACAAGACCTAGCTCCTTCCAAAGTTTCATGTGGCACAACTTTAAAATCAGTTGAATGATGACGAATACTGCTTGGGAGATATGGAAAGCAAGGTGTAAATGTATCTTCCAAGAGGAAAAACCAAATCCAATTCAAGTTATCAGAAATATTCAAAATCTGAATGCCATAACAGGCAAATGAATGAGGCGTAACATGAATCATAAATTGTCAGGATGGAAAGAAGCATCACTGAAACCACTTGGAAACCACCTTCTAACCTTTACTTTTCTATATGTTGTGATGCATCGTATAAGAAAGATATTGTCCATGAAACAAGATTAAGACTGATATTACGTAATCACGCAGGTACATACGAACATGCCAGGTGTATCTATATAGATGGACCTCTGAATGCGGAGCAAGATGAATGTTGCGGTCTGCTACAAGCTGTGCAGTGGGCAGAAGGTTTGGGTCTACAACACATATTTTGAGCTAGATGTAAAAATGGTGGTAGAAGCAGTGAATGGAGATTATCATAAGGTTTCGTGGGAGATTAAACTTTTATCCTAGATATTAAAAATAAACCAAGTAATAATCCTATATGGATATGCAACTTCATTAAGAGAAACTGTAATAAGCCTGCCGACAAGCTAGCTAGGCATGCTAGAGTTTATAAAACTTAGCTCATATAACACTGGGTATCTAACCCACCTAGTTTCATTATAAGGGAAGTCTTGTAAGATTCATCTCATATAACAGATTCATTACATTAATTTATTAATTTTTTTCGTATCAATGAAAAAAAAAGTTGAATGATGGCCATAAGACTTAATCTAAAGAAAACATAGTAAACTAGATACATATTACGACTTAGGTCCTTTGAGCACATTTTAGACAAAAAAATAATTTATATTCAATTAGGTGAGGTCAGTCTATAGAGTATGAAAATGAGTAGATTTTTATTTTTAATTGCTTCAAAACTCAAAGGGTCGAGATTTCAACTATGAGTTTAAAAGAGAAAATGCTTTATTCCCCTTACTTTTCCTCCAAAATTATTCCCCTTCTTATGTGTAGTACTATTGCTAACTCTTTTTTTTATAGAAAAACATAAAGTGAAACCACTTTACCAGAAGATTACAACACTTTTGCCAGGACCATTACAGTGATAATGTAAGCAACATAAATTACAGGTATAATGAGAGCAATAAACAAACACAAAGATAATGGAGAAACTTAAGCAAACTTGACAACTAAGAGCAACCACAATGGGTCGACTAGAGTAAAAGACCAAAGAATAAAATTTAGTATTTGGTCCGGCCCAAGAACAGTCGTGTATAGTCGGGCGGTGTTCTAGCGATGCGCCTGGTGTTGGACGGTGTACCAGCGATGCGCTTGGAAAGACGGGCGAAATCCTAGGATAACGCTTGTGCGAGACGGAGATCTAGCGTAACGCTCGATGTGGGGCGGAATACTAGCGTAACGCCTGGTAGTAGACGGTATCCTAGCACCACGCCCAAGAGACGGGTGGTGTTCCAGAATCACGCCTGAAGGATGTACATGTGCGAACTAACCGTGTGGGATGAATGGGACGGGCGGTGTGCTAGCCCGCCTGGGATTCCAAGCGAGATGCTAGCAACCCGCCCCATTTAAATGTGGACCATTTCCCTCCAATTTAAATCAATCTAACACTAACTACTATTCAAAACTTGCTAGTGTGAACCTAATATATTCTTCAATAAGTCATCTTCTTTATAATTGGCTTTCGCATTTCTTTCTTTATGGACGATCCAGAGGAAGCGATGCTAGACTGGTATAAATCCTTCAACCTGAAAAAAATAGATTACAACTATAAAAATAAATTCAACTTGAACTATTAGAGCAGTACTTTTCATTTATGTGTTTTTTTGTTGAATAACCGACCTTGGCATACTGATAACGGGAGCGACTGCAGATAATCCAGCAATTAGAGGAAGTAATGGTGTCGATGTTAATTCCTAAACAACAATGAAGAAGATACATAGACAAAATGTATATATATTATCTTCCACTTCAAACACAAAGATCTTATGAAACTGAATGTTTCTAGTGAGAGGGGGAGAGTGGGAGATATACCTGCTTTTGATAATCCACTTTGACTGTGTATCTGATTGGACCTTAATGGAAATGAGATTATTTTTCTAAATCCACCTCGATGGGGCTAGACTCAAATTTAAGGATGCTTGATCATGCACTATACTGAAGCTGTAAAAGGTGCTTAGCCCTGGGCAAATCCCGAATCTGGAAAAAGTTAGAAAGTGGCAATTGGAGGACCTTCGCAATCTTGGATGGATCACTTGCTGACTTAACTTCCACAAACAAATGTGATTGTAGGTCTTCAAGGTCGTCTCCTTCAACATGACCAGTTAAGATAGTCACCTCTGGTTGTTCAAATACAACAAAATCCAACCCCTTGGTTTGGGCGAAGGAGTGTACCTTACAATAAAATGAGCCAAAGAGACACACACGAGTTCAAGCGAAATTCTGGAAACCCGCCTGGTATTGGGCGTAGCTCCAGTGCACCGCTTAGATGGGGCGATGTCTTAGGGGTCCGCCTGGTGGTGGGCGTGATTCTAGGGTTTCGTTTCATCAGGCGTAGTCCTAGTGTGCCGCTTGTTCAGGCACATTCCTACGATACCGCCCGTGTTTCTGAACGTTGTCCTAGGATAACGCTTCATTCCATGCAGTACACTACGACACCGCTTGACGCCAGGCGGAACACTACGACCCCACCCGAGTAAACTATGTTTAGTCCGGAATCTTTCCTAAATCTAGTCTTGAAACGGGGTAAATATCAAATTTACTCGCTCCACTGCGCCACCCATTTACGGACCAAAAAGTAAAGATGATCTTTGATCCGTGTTTTACTCGCGCACTTGTGGACGCTCTAAGGACACTAACAAATCTAAAGACATAGCAAAGAAAGTCACCAAAAAATACAACCAATTGAATCCTTTCCTTATGAATTTTAAGTGGTATTATTTGGAAAAACTGATTTCCTTCAAATCGATTAACAACAAAATTGTTAGGATCCAAAAAGGATCCATCCATCTCTCAGGGTTATAGTTGTGTGGACGTTCATTTCCACACATAGAACTCTTTTCCTGATCAGGAACAAGAGAGGTAGGACCAAACAATGATCCACTTTTTTGTGGCCAAGAATCTGAATTTTTTTGCATCCAAGTAACTGAAAGGAATCCAAACAAGAATACTCATTAGTGACAAGTTCTTGATTATTTTCCTCTTTGAATCAGGTGTGATGTTTATTGATCTTGGATTTGTATATGTGATTGTTGTTGTTTTTTCTATGATTTTTGTTATTTCTTTTGTGATTGTTGTTGCTGCAGTTGTAGTTCTTGTGATTGTTGTTGTTTTTGTTGAGACAAGTAATTTTGTGGCTGTTGTTCCTGCTGTAAAGGATGTTAAAGATGAGGCAAAATATGATGTGTAGTTGAGACACTGAGAACTAACTGGTTGTCTTTGCAAACAATGAAAACCCATCTTCTTTGTGAATCAAACCCACAAAAAAAAAGAGAAGAACAAAACAAACCCAACCAAGAACTGATCTATAAAAAACAGGAGAAATAGAAAAAACCTAGCTAGACAGAACCAATAAAAAAAACCTAAAAAGATCCCCTAAAATAAAAACCCTAAAAACTGAATTAGAAAAAAAAACAGAGAATCACAACCAGATTAAAATTGAACCCAAAGACAAAGTTGAAATGCAACTTTGATTTGAACCCAAAAAGAAAAAAGAAAGAAAACCCACTACTGAAATCAAAGAAAGCTAGAACACAATTACTTTGATATATTGAGGGACAAGGAAGAAATCCTACTCAAAAGAAACCAAGTAAAAAGAAAAATGAGATCAAAATCCCAGGAGAAACTGAAACTAAAGTAAAAATCTAACTTAAAAGTAAAACTAAAAACTAGCTAAACAATCAGAGGAAGAGAAAAGGCAGGAGATACTAGATTAGATTGGGAGATCTGCTCAGATAGGCATCCATGGACGCAGATCGGAGCAGACATGGGTATTCAACTAAGATACACCGTTCTCCCAGTTGTGTTCACAATTTTTAGACTTAGGATTTAGATGGGTACCACGTATTGGGGCAAAAGATAGGGAGTTTGAAAAGATTATTAAGAATTGAGTGCCAGAACTTTTCTGCATGATTTCAAGAGATAGAGAAAAAGTGTACGAAACATTAATCATTTTCTTTCGATGAAAAGCCTTTCGAGAAACCAAGAAGAAGAAAATCAGTTTTTATACGATTTAATGTTATTTTTAATATATCTTAACCTTTAAGCTATGTACATCAGCTAATTTCTTATGATTATGATTTGATAGTATACAACCTAAAAATAAGATCTCTTAAATAACCCGGCTAATTTGATGCCTATTATCACTAAATAAAGTCATTTTAAAGTAAAATAAAAAATTATATCCAACTATTTTTGTTAATGGCTAATTTATCTATGTTTATTAATATTAATTAATTCAATTAATAATTATTTAATTGTGTTAGTTGTGAAATTAATTATTGTTAATTAATTGTCAAAACATGAAGAATTTTGAATTTTTCCAAGAACATCAACCAGAATCGGTTGATACGATGGCCCATGTATACTGATTTTGGTTTGATGTTTTTCATTCACTAAGAACATGAGAAATCGACAGATATTGATTGATATATATGCCGATTGTAGAATAAAAACTAAAAAAAAAAAATGGTTAACAAGAATCGGTCGATATGAAATGTTCATATCGACGGATATATCCTAAAAAACAACATAATAAATTTACACTTTCTTAACCAGGAATCGATCTGAATGCCCACATCGACCGATTGTATCCTAAAAAAATAACATGAACTCCTTTTATTTCCTTTAACCAGAATCGGTATATATGAATATCCACATCGACTGCTTATGTGTTGTTTTTCTTCAACTACGAAGAACACCAAACCAGAATTGGCCGACGTGTATGTGCATATCATCCGATTTTCTATATCGACTAATGTGAACATTCATATCGACCGATTCTGGTTAAACCTTGGAAACCAAAATTTCTGAAAATTTTCAAATTTGAATGTATGAATGAATCAAATATCTAATTTAAAAAAATCAGCCAGTGGAATTGAAATAGATTTGGTTTAAGATATTAAACTTTAATATTGAGGGTAATTTTGTACTTTTATCCATTTTAGACACCCCATATCCCCTTCTTGCTTGTGGGATAACCTTAGGGTTTACATTGAATATAAAAGTAATACAATTGAATTCGATAGAAAATCAAATAAAAAAGGCAGTGCAACGCGGTCTACCTAAAGGGAAGTACAAAAGTAGTTTTTCATTTTTCATGAAAAAATCAAACAATAGAGGGGAGTTTTTGAAGATCACAAGAACTGAAGTGGGAAAAGAAAATAATAAAACTCTTTGCATATATGTAGATGATGAAAAATAGGATAAGGTAAAAGAGGTGAAACGATTTGGGTTTTGGAAGGTTGATTACGAACAAACCTTGCTTAAACCAAGATAATGGTTGAGATATAGTAGGTCTAGGGAAGGAAGCTGAGATGTGAGATTATAGTCCTTAGTTGTAGAGAGTTGCAGATGTAGAGGCTTTAATAGAGAGATACATAGAGAGTTTCATAGAACTTGTTATGCTCGTATTGTTATTGTGTTTAGAATGACCAAGAGTTGGTCTATTTATAGCTCTGTAAAACCTTAATGTCTAATCAGTGAGATAAGGATGAAAAGTAAGATAAACATCTCCCCCTTAATCTCAGGAATAATTAAGGATAAATCTAGAACTGAGTCTATCCTATGTAGTTGATCCCTTGTGACTGACTATCTTTTTCTTGTGTGAGTTGTATTAAAATCACACGTGTTGTAGACCGCCAAATCAAAACCTTAGTTTATCCCCCCATTTGTGACGTAATCAACTTTTATGTGTTACATGTCGTATGATGTGGTAGTGTTTTCCAAAGTTGTCGTAACTTTTGACTGAAGAATACTCATGTTTGCATGTAGAGGAAAGCCTGAGTCATGTGGAAAGATCATGAAGGCTTGTTATATTTGTGTGTATCATGAGGAGAACACAAGATTGGATGAGGTCAAGCATGACCAAGTTGTAGACGTTTTATTAGTGGAAGACCGAGATATGGCCGGCTCTGTAAAGAGACTAAAACCTGGTAAAGGACAAGTGTTGACCTAGTATATTAGTCTTTTGATTAGATGAGCAGAGGCATGGCCGGCTCTGTAGAGAGTTATGGCATGATGTGGCTTGTCCAACCATAAGAGCATGATCCTCTGTCCATTCATAGGAGCAAGGTGAAGACAGAGGTTGAGCATCAACCTTGGATGTTGAGGCTCAGCTGGGTGCGGGGCATTCCCTGGGTGTTGAGGATATTCTAGGTGCGGAGGATCTCCCGCCACCTTGGATAATGAGACTCAACACCCTTATGGATATGAGCTTCGTCTTATGTTCAGATTCTTCGTGAGACGTAGAAGTTGAATATAACCATGAAGCTTGAGTATGCCTTGACTAAGTAACCGGACCTAAGTTAGGCTATCCGGTTCGCAAAATTACCATTTTTCCCCTGGTCGCAAAATAGCCATTTTGCCATTGGTCGTAAAAATGTACATTTTGCCCTTGGCCAAAAAATCACCATCTACAATACCCAAGGGGAAAACTATTTTGATTGGTGGAAATTTAATGACTCTTAACGAAATTAATAGGAATTCAAAATTTGAATCCACAAACAATTCCATAATCAAAGACTTTCCTGAAAATGATGACATAATATGGGAGCCTACCTAGAACATACTGAAATAGATTATTCTCATATCATGCTTATGTTATTGTACATTGAAATCAAATTGCAAAGGAAATTTCATCAAAACTAAGGTGGGTCAGATATCTAAAACTCAATCACAAGCAATAATAGTGTTATATTTCAACCAAATAATGATGTTGAATGGGATAGTTGTTGGAAACCCACTAAATGGAGTTATAAAGGTACATGCATTGAAGTGAGAAGATGGGTGAGTAAGGATGAGCTCATTATTAAAAAGAGGCTGACATAAGCATTAAATTGGGTCAAAATCAAAGGTTTGCCTCTGCATTTATAGAACATAACTATCTTTCAGATCATTGGGAGTAAGATGGGAGGGATTGGTGGAGTTAATAAAATTACAGCTTTCAAAAACCAGATTGTTGTAAAATTAAGGTCATAGGAAATCTATAAGAGATTCAAGTAGTAATTCAGGTGTTGATTCAAGGTGTAAAACTAACATTGGCGGTTGAATGGGACTTCGATTACTTGCCTACGTCAAAATCAACGGTCAAAAGATACCGGAAAATCTAAGGCAATTGGAGAGTGGGGCTCCTGGATTTAAAAATTAAAAATTCAAATCTACACTTGTATAAGTCAGACACAGAACTTCAATTTAGAAAAACAGCTGGAGAAATAAAGATAAGAGGAAGGACGTGGAGGTGGGTCATTATTCGGAGTATGACCATAAACCGGAGACTGATAAAATTGATACCATTTTAATACAATTGAGATTCTGATGGATTCTTACTGCAAACCTGGGGGATGAATATAAAGGTAATAAACTTTTAGTTAATAAATTTTTGGTGGGATTTTTGAGAGACATGAAAATATATTTATTTTGAGGTAAAAACAAATGTACTGTAAAAGAGTACTTTCAGGTAGGTTCGAGAGATCAAGCTCGATCAGGATGAGCCTAACCTAAAAAAATTTCATTCACGTCCTGCTTCGATCACAAAGGTGGAGAAGATTGTGTTGGTCTTATGGGAGGGAAGCAAACAAGGTTGAAAAATCATTGTGTGATGAGTAATTGTAATGTGTAGTTTAAGAATGGATTATCTCTTGGATAGATCACTAATTTTGTATATCTTAGTTCCTTGTTGAGTAGATAAAGCCATTTATTTATAGTTTGATAGGGAACACACTGATTTCTCGTAAGTGGTGGAAGTTACAAAAGAAGTGGATGAATAACGATTGTGGAGATTGTAGTGAGGTCATGTCCAGAAAATAAGGAGGACTTGTATGACAACTACTTCTCATGCTCTCAACTGTTCTGGAACTATTCCACTACTTATTAATTTATTGTTCGTGGATGTGTTGTCACAACGCATATTTCCATAGACCGTCAGACCGATACCCTAATGAGAATCCTCTCATGTGTTGTATTTAATATCTCGTAGAAATAGTGGAGTCGTGGACCGCCACTATTTTGATTAGGTCAAGTCAATAACTTGCTAAGTCAGTGAGGAAAGTTATACAACTTACTGAATTGATAATTAGACTGATCAGTGTTGAGTCTGGTAAATTTAGTGGTCATGTACTAGCTTAGGAGTAACATGGCGAATTTTAATGGCCATATATCAGCTTATAAGTGACATGGCATAAATCTAAAAGTGTTCGAAACCAAGATTACGCGAAGATTCCCAAGGACCAGTCGTGGTGCATTTAAGAATGCAGGAAATGAGGTATGGTGGATAGTCATATAAGGCTAGCACTGGCATAAAGCCAGCGTTGAGATTGAGTTGCGCGTCTCTATGACGCTGCCTTGGTGAAGCTAGCGCGGGCCTTGGTGCCAGCGCGGTTAAAGTGGCGCGTCCTCAAGAAAGCATCCTTGGAAACTAGCGCTGGCCTTAGCCTAGCGTGGATAATGTGTCATGTTCCTGAGAACGTGGATTTGAAAGCTAGCACTGACTTTGGCCTAGCGCGGAGAGTGTGGCGCGTTCCTGAGAATACAGATATGAAAGCTAGCACTGGCCTTTGGCCTAGCGCAGAGAGTGTATCGTGTTCCTGAGAATGCGAACTTAGAAGTTAGCGCTTGCCTGGTGCTAGCGCGGAGAAGCTAAGGCTAGATTAACACGGAGACGCAACGCGTATTTGGAAGCATTGCGCGTCCAAGAGGAACGACGCATATTATGACACGTCCTTGAGCAAAATTCTAGAATGGCATATATTTAAGGTTAAGACGACGAATTGTGGTACGTTCTTTACGAGCAGGGCATTAAGATAGAATGCGTCTTTGAAGATCAGGCATTAGATATTCCCAAAATATATAGATATTATTGGAACATCGATGCGCTATCGAGATAAGTTCAAGGAATTCAACTGTGGAATTTACGCGACTTGAGACTGGTTCGATATGGCATATATATTGTGAATGCTTAGAGAGACTACAGAGTTAATATACAACCCTCGTGGCCATTTGTAGAGATTGTATTCTTAATTTACCTGCAGAATATAAGTATAAATACAATATTTCATGTTTTGATATAAAATCGGGAATATGCGCGGGTATTTCTATATTTCCGCTGCTTGGCAGTAGGCGATTTTATAAATCTAGATTTTGACAAAAATTTAACATCTACATTAAGTCCCCTTCTTATTGAGGCACAATAATGTTTTGAAGTAAGCACTAGATGGTGACAGTAAGACGACGAATACTCATAATTGAATTTCAGCGTAGAGAGATAGTTGCTTAGCTTTGTCTCCTCCGAGCAATGTATTTGATGCAGAATTGGGCCTTAGACTTAAACTTCATTTTCAGCAAGTAGTAGACGTCGGTGCTTGGGTTTTTAGTATGCAACGTTCAAGTTCTAGTGACAACGTCAGTAAGGCGGCAGTAAATGAGAGATTGGATACCCAGAAACGATGCTTTGAGTTGTAGCTAGTTGCAGCAAAGTTGGAAATATTGGAAACCGGTAGAAGAAGTTGATGGTAGATCAGAACTTTGGGTTGGGCTGGACGTGGACTCCAATACTCTTGTCATAGACTTGAACATATCAATTCTTTAAGTTTAGAATATCCACTGGTTTGATATCGTATTAACAGGAGCACCGAACAACAAGGCTGGTATCGACGACATCAGAAGTTGGGGCAACATGGTCGCAATAGTGAAGTAATGTTGATACAAGGTTGATGACGTCTTTTATTGCTATGAGATCTTCTTGGGAGATGAAGTGGGACTTGAGATGATAGTATGTTTGAAAAGACGAGAGTCCATAGGCAGATGAAGTCTCTGTAAATCCGAGTCTTCTAAATCCTTCCTGGAAACCCTAGTCTGTACACCATTCAATCCAGAAGTTGTTTAAGTTTCATGCAATGTTGGATTTCGATGTTTGACCCCAACTTTTGAAGCCAAGAGACCAATCTATAATATGCAAAAAGAATCACTCGATTCGAAGTTCGCTAGGTCAGCCAATCATGCGTAAACATTTGTGATTAATAATCCCGTGTGAATTTTTAGATTATGTAGACTTTAGTGTAAGAGATATATCTCCTAACTCATGTCTCCGAGTGATGTGCCCTTGTGGTATGTCATAGAAGAGACATAGATGAACTCTTCTTGTGAAAGACGTTTTGACCCGTTCTTTACCGATTGTTGTTAATTTCTGAATTTGTAAAATGAAGATATAATGATGGCAACATCAACAAAGAATAAAGGAGTGGACTGAGCTGGTGTTGGAAGATGGCGTTGTGATATGTCGTCGTCGTAAAGATGTTGGATTCATAAGGATGCTAGCTCTGTAAATAGTATCCCAGCTTCTGTGAGAGACTCCAGCTTCTATGAAAATTCATTATTATGTGGAAGAAGGCATGTGCTGGAGATGCATGGTGAGCACGCTGGAGGAGGAACATCGTGAGATTTTTTTATGGTGAGCATATTACTGGATCCATGACCAGCAACTTGTAAACCAATATTCTAGAAGTTGAGATGAGAAGCCTGAATCTGAGGTGACTGTGCCATTGGATGTTCATTCTGAGCTAGAGATGGTTGTGGCTGCCTCATTACCAGTGATGGATGAGATGAATATCATGACCATGGATTTTTCCATGAGGGTTTGATCGAACAATGATAGGACTCTATGGTATCACTTTGAGAACTCTAAGTTCGGTACATGTCCAATAGTAAATCGTGTGGTTGAAGTAAGTAGCAGCAACAAGGATGAAGTCACCGTTCTGCACGTGATCAGATTAGAGGAGGATGCTTCCTAGTCGTGTGGGTTACTGATGTAGAGAGGATTTGTCGATGACTCTGATATTTTATTGACTTGGTTTTGGGGATCACTTTGGTTGAAATGGACTTGGATTGATTTATTTTCTAACGAATCAAGTCCCCTACATGTTGAATGGGTTCATGACATCCACGGGTGAATTATGTTGCACATACTTCAGGTGTCTACTTAAAGGGTATTGAGGTTTCATGATCTCTTAAGCGGTGTAATGAGTTATCCCCGACATTTATCCTTCCTCAAGTGATGAAGATCTATTGTAGAAGAGCCGAAAATAGGACAAATGAGGGCGCGGGTGTTACCTTGCCGTGAGGACATGAGTTTTGATGTATGAAGTTTTGTTGCTAGTAACGTTACCTTCTTGAGAATACGACCTTAGAAGCTAGCTCTGGCCTTTGGCCTAGGTAGTGATATCCTGGTGCTAGCGCGAAGAATCTAGGCCTAGCTTAGCGCGGAGACACAACGCGTGTTTGGAGGTACTGATCTTTGATTGTGCACGTCCTAGAGAAACGATGCATAATTTGTGTCACGTCCTTGAGTAAAATGCTAAACTGACATATTTTTAAGGACATGACGACGAATTTTAATGCGTTTTTTGCAAGCAGGATATTAAGCTAGAATGCATTCTCGGGGATCGGGCATTAGCTATTTTCAGAATATGCGTATAGCATTAAATTAATGTTGTTTAAATATGAATTCGAATATCGACATTGGATACAAAACAAGCTCTAGAAATAGAACTAGAGAAGACATTGGATACATAACAAGCTCTAGGAATAACACTAGAGAAGACTCAAGTTGTTCTATACTAGTGGGCAATCCATCTAGGAGCTTGAGATTTATTATATAGATATTATAGAATATCTGGGAGTATTGAAGCAAGCGTCAGTACTATTCTAAGAATTTCATACATACATGGTTACAGATTTATACAATAATTATGATTATATTCATGTGTATATATAAGTATTATGTATATTAGAAAGACTACATGATGATGACTGGCCAATCTTCATAAAATCTTAAGTAGGAGAGCATGAGGTGATCGATTTAAGCAGTGAGGATGAGTTATTGAGAAAACTCAGCCATATGGGAAGAAAATTATACTAAAGGTATATGCTCTGAGTGTAAGCTTAAAATCGACGCAGATAGTAGAAAAATAACAACCCACCTGAGAAACCATCTAAGGACTTGCAAGTCAAAACCTGATAATCAACATGGCCAAGTAAAATTGACTTTCATGAATACATGTAACCAAGGTACAAAGTTAGCGAATTGGAAATATAATGCTGAAACTTCCCGAGAACTACTTGTTAAAATGATTGCTAAGCATGATTATCCTTTTATTATAGTTGAGCATGGATATTTTTGAGAGTTTGTGAAATCTATCAACCCATCTTCCAAGGTAATTTGAAGGAATACAACTTGAGAAGACATTATGAAAATTTATGCTAAGTTTAAACTTGAGTTACAAGAGTCTTTAAGATTCATTGACTTCTAAATGTTGTCTCCCGATTGATATGTGGACATTTAAACATATAATAGATGGTTATTGTTGTGTAACACGCCACTACATAGATGATGACTGGATATTGCATAAGAAAAAACTTGCATATATTTTGGTGACATATCCACATACGGGAGAAGTTCTGGGAGAGTTGTTTAAACCATAGCCTTCGAATGGATTGTTGATAATAAATGGTTTGCTTTAATTACTGATAATGTTTCTTCTAATGATTTTGATGATTAAAAAACCTCAAAGACTGTCTTAAGAGTAAGGGATCTTGGTTCTTGGAGGGAAGATGTTTCAAATGTGGTGCAACAATCATATATCGTACTTAGTTGTAATAAGAGGAATGGAAGTAGTTGGATTCTTTGTAGAGGATTCGTGAATGCGTCAAGTATGTCAGATCTTCGCAAGGCAGAAAAAAAAAGTTTGAAAGTGTATTAATGCAGGTGAGGATCCTTGTACGAAATATATATATAGATGTAGACACGAGAAGGAACTCGACTTATTGATGCTTGAGAATGATATTGATTTGCGACAAGGATTTGTGCATTTAGCGGGGTTAGATAATGGTTTCAAGTGTCTACCAAATTCATAGGAATATGAACAATGAAAAATCATTTGCGAGTGTTTCATGATATTACAAATAATTTTTAGGGGTTAAGTGCTTTGATAGACACATTTTTGTGTCTAAATTGTTCTCAATTATCTATTTCGTTAGTGCTCGATTTATACTTATTTTGTTATTTTATGTGTTTGTAGGTATTTAGGGAAATAAAATTTTGCGGTAAAATTGGCTCGAAAAGATGATAAAGGCACCCGGGAAAATTACTAAAGGCACCCACCAGGTTGATAAGGGCACCCCTCCTTTAGAATTCAAATTTCAGAAAAAGGCAGGAATATTTCTTTACGCGAGAGGAGTTAGCTGAGTTATCTCAAAACCGAGATTCATGGGATTTTAATGTGTTTTGATTATCTCAAATTGAAGAACCAATCAAGATAGGTCAAAACAAGTCATTCAGAAATGTTTCTTG
Organism: Papaver californicum; assembly: GCA_023531435.1. Classification (NCBI taxonomy): domain Eukaryota; kingdom Viridiplantae; phylum Streptophyta; class Magnoliopsida; order Ranunculales; family Papaveraceae; genus Papaver; species Papaver californicum. The sequence continues at coordinate 291,195 of JAJJMC010008698.1, read as the reverse complement.
CCGAGAATTTAGCTAGAAAAGTCGAGTTATGGCCGGAAAAGGGTTTACTCCCTGATTTAGATTATCACGAATTATAGTTGGATTTGGAAAGAGTTTTCAGTCCTTATCGATTAAGGATAAGTTGTTAGGGTTTGTGGAACCTATAGATAGAAGAGAGATCGAGAAAAAAGTTGCAGAGAGTCGGGAGAAAAAATTCAGAAGAAGAAAAAAGTATTCTCGAGGAAGAATGAGAAGAACAGTGCCACAACAGCAAACTGTTGTTTAACACCTTTACCTATTCCTTTTTTTCCACTGCTCCTGCGATTAGTCGTATACTGGGCAGTGGCTTTTCAACTTTTACCACCACAAAGAACACCGTTTGTAACATTTATATCTGTGTCAAAACTGTTGTGTAAATCTATTTCCTTATTTTCTTCTTGTAAACAGTTTGAGCTATGAACAATTATTTTGAGAGAGTGTTTGATATGAGGAGCTAAACCCCATTGCTGAGGCGAAAGAGGAAGCCATTTTTCCAATAATAAACTGGTATATTTCTTATTTAATAAATTTTTTAATTCTTTTTACGATTTTAGCAATTAATTTTGCAATTCTTTTAATGAATTTCGGTGATTAATTAAAGACTTGGAGTTAAAGATAAAGCAAAAAGAATGAAAAAAGAAGACAAAGATTTTATTTTATTTTAATTCAGTTTAATTTTTAGGGTTTTATTTATTTTTAGTTTTAGAAAACTGTATTAGGAAAAATTTTATTGTTTTTATAATTTTTCTTTTATTGTTTTTGGACACTTTGGGACATTATTTTGGACCTTATTATTTTTAAACCCTATAGAAGAGTAGTATTGAATATAAACTGCACAGGGAAGGACGACAATTACGATATTGTCTCATCCCCTTGGGTTCGTACACCGACAAAGGAGTCAGTGGCCCGAGTCGACCTCAACGGTTCATCGTCCGTCTGGAACGGGAGGTAAGAATCGATCAACCCATGAATCTCCTTTTAGTGGGTTTATTATATTCCTTCGTTTGCATATATGTTGAGGAACTGAATACGTACTTTGTTTTCTAGTAAAGGGGAAGAATTGGCTATACAAGATAAGGGTTCCGATTTCATCACCATATCCTTCTTGCCCGCTTTAGGAACACGTTACCAAACGCGAACCTAAACCTAAAATTTAACTAGAAAGAAGACCAATAAGGTAACGAGCTTATTAGAAAATTTGTCGAAAGAATTGTATTGGTTACTTTGTTATCTCAACTCAAGGATCAAGAAGGTTAACTTTAGTTGATTCGTGCCACCTTGTAACCCAAGGAAACGTTTTCCAAAGAAGTAGGGTTATCCAAGCTCCTTAGAATTTATCATGCTTCTCTCGATTGACTTACTTTATTCGGATCGATCCAAGAGTTTGATAAAACTGTAACTAGTTTCCTTTTGGAAGAATAGAAGTTGGTCTAGAAACAATCTAAGTGGAGCCATCATGCTTTTTGTTTGCTAAAATTAATAAGATTGATGAGTCTGCCTTGCTTGTGTTTGTTTAGAATTTCCTTCCAATTAGAATTTACGTACTTTTAGTTTTTTTAGTGTATGCTAAGACCGCTCGAGACCATCACTGAGCGAGCTTGGAAAAGAGACATTTTAGGCAGTTTGATTAGTGACAAGCCTAGTAGTTCAGTTTCTGAAAACGGGGGTCTCGAAGACTCTTATCTAGAGAACCCTGTTTTTGGAAATTTTAATTTTGAAAGTTTGACTTTGTATGAAGAAGTCACTACCATTCCTTTGATAATGCAAGAAATATCAACTTTAAAAGCTTTGTTGAATCCCACTAGGACTTCTCGTCCATCATGTATCAAGTTAGCTGCAACCGAAGCGAACTATGAGTTAAAACCTGGGACCATACAGATGCTCGCAATCTTCTTAAGAAGAAAATATATGAAAACCCCTACTTTCACATTAGGGAATTTGAGTAAATCTATAGTACCCTAAGAATTCATAACCTTACTGATGAAGCTTTGAAACTTAGGTTGTTCCCTTTTTCCGTGAGAGACAAGGCCAAATCATCGTTATATAGTTTGTCATCTGAGTCCATTGAAACATATGAACAACTTACATCTTCCTTTCTCTCGAAATTTTCCCCTAGGCACAAAATATCATCTATTAAGCAAGAGATTTCCACATTCGTGCAACAAGAGGGAGAGTCTTTGTATAGTTATTTGGAGAGGTTCAATAATTTATTGATATAATATCCTCATCATGGTTTAGAAAAGTTTATACTAATCCAGATCCTCTGTGAAGTGCTAGATTATCAAACGACGACCATGGTCGAGTTTTTGTGTACAGGTGGGTTTGATAGTAAAACTCTTGATGAAACGATGACATTTTTTAATGAAATCGCTGAAAAACCCACCAATGGGAATGTAGTAGGGAACCCCAGAGAAAACTTTTTACTGAACAAAGGTAATATCAATAGGGTAGATGGAACCTTTGAATCAGATGCAAAAATTGCAGCAATAGCAAAAAGGATAGCTTTAGAGTTAAATTAATCTAGTTTCTGAATAGAGCCCAAGTTAGTTTGGGAGGGAAATACCGAGGAAGAGCAAGCCCGTGCTCTTTACAATAACACTAGATTTGATAATCGTCAGAGGTTTGACCCATATTCAGAAACCTATAACCCTGGTTAGAGAAACCATCCTAACCTTTCCTGGTCCAAGGGCCAGAATCAAGGTCAGTCTAGTAATTTCCAGGTTCCCCTAGGTTTTGGTTATACTAAGAATCCCGAAATCCTTCAGGACAAGCACAATTTCAGAACCCTTCAGATAAAAAGATCATGAGTTTAAAAGAATCTCTCACCATATTAGCTCAAAACACTACAAAATTTCAACAATAGGTTGACCAAACTTTACAAGCTAATAGTAAGATTATACAGTCTAATACTCAGGCTATTTCCAATTTACAAATCCAGGTTAGTCAAATAAATGAGTCTTTAAAAGACAGAGAGAAAGGTAAGTTTTCTAGTCAGACACAACCCAACCCTAGAGAAGTTCATGGAGTTTATTCTGGTGAGAAATCATCAAATCATGTGAATGCAATTAGAACCCTTAGGAACGGTAAAGTGGTAGACAATACGGTAACCATGCATGATAGTGAACATGTTGTAGTTCACCCTTCTGAGCTAGTAGATGAAGAGTCTGATAAAGTCTTTAAAGAGTCCAATGCGGTTCCTGCTAAGTCCGATTTTGTGCCCAGAGCCCCATTCCCACAAATTTTAGTTCCAACAAAGAATGAATCGAATTTTAATGATATATTGGAGATTTTTAAGCAAGTCAACATCAATATTGCTTTATTAGAATCAACTAAGCAGATTCCTATTTATGCCAAGTTACTTAAGGATCTTTGTATGCGAAAGCGAAAGCTTAGTGTACATAAGAAATCCTTTTTAGGTAGTCATGTGAGTTCGATTATCCAGAACAACACAACTCTTAAGTACAAAGACCCAGATTCCACTAGCATTTCTTGCACAATAGGTAACTACCGTGTTGAGAAAGCGTTACTTGACTTAGGAGCCGGTGTGAACTTACTTTCGTACCATGTGTACCTCCAGCTAGGACTTGGTGAGTTAAAACCTACCTAGATAACACTTCAGTTAGTTGACAGATTTGTGAAAATTCCTCGTAGTATTGTTGAGGACGTTCTTATTGAGGTCGACAAGTTTATTTATCCCGTGGATTTTGTTGTCCTAGAAACCCAACATGTCCCTGACCCAGAGAGCCAGATACCTGTAATTTTAGGTCGTCATTTCTATCTATATCTAATGCAATCATTAACTGTCGGAATGGTATTATGAATTAATATTTTGGTAATATGACTATTGAGATGAATATTTTCAATATTATTAAGCAACCCCCTGATCTAGATGACACGTTCAGTGAAGAGGTGAACATGATAGAAACTTTAGTTCAAGAGTCATTACCAAACATCTTGTCCGAAGATCCATTCGAGAGTTGTCTATCCCATGTTGGCTTAGATTTTGACGATGATAGCACCATAGATCAAGTGAATGCTTTGTTAGATTCTACCCCCCTGTTAGTACTAATAGATTCAAAACTAAGTTCGAACCACTACCAGTTTCTAGTTCTACCTTAATTCATTATTTAGAAAAGCCTTATAAGTTGGACCTGAAACAGCTACTAGATACCCTGAAATATGTGTTTTTAGGCCCATATGAGACTTTACATGTGATTGTAGCCTCCGACTTGGATAATGATCAGGAAAGTAGGCTAGTAACCGTACTTTAAGAAAATAAGGAAGCTTTAGAGTGGACCATAAAAGACATTAAGGGTATAAGTCCTACTGTTTGTATGCATCAGATTCATCTAGAGGATGACACCAAACCTTCTAGGGAGACGCAACATCGACTTAACCCTAACATGAAAGAAGTAGTTCAAACCGAGGTGCTTAACTTTTTAGATGTGGGTATTATCTACCCCATTTCTGACAGTAAGTGGGTCAGCTCCGTTCAGGTTGTTCCCAAGAAATCAGGTATCACTGTAGTCCAGAATGATAACAATGAGTTAATCCCAACCCGAGTGACCACGAGCTGGTGTGTCTGTATTGACTATATAAAATTGAACAAGGTCACAAGGAAGGACCACTTTCCACTTCCTTTCATCGACCAAATGCTAGAGAGATTAGCTGGACATAGTCATTATTGCTTTTTAGATGGTGTTTATGGTTATAATAAGATTGTTATTGCCCCAGAAGACCAAGATAAAACCACATTTACCTGTCCCTTTAGTACCTTTGCATATAGATTCATGCCTTTCTAGTTGTGTAATGCACCCGCTACTTTTCAGCGTTGTGTGACTAGCATATTTTATGACATGGTAGAACGGTTTTTATGGATGATTTTTCAGTATTTGGTTCATCTTTCGATGAATGTTTGCATTATGTGATATTAGTGTTGATTGGGTGTGAGGAAAAGAATTTAGTGCTTAATTGGGAGAAATGCCATTTCATGGTTCGATCAGGAATTGTTTAGGGCATATCGTATTTTCTAAGGGTATCGAGGTAGACAAAGCCAAAGTTGAGCTTATTAAGACTTTACAGGTTCCCAAAACCGTACGAGATGTTAGGTCATTCTTAGGGCATGCAGGTTTTTATCGTCGATTCATTAAGGATTTTAGCTTGATTTCTAGACCTCTTTGCAATTTGCTTGAAAAAGATGTTAAGTTTTTCTTTGATGATGCTTGTTTAGAGGCTTTCGAGAAGCTTAAAACTTTGCTCTCTACCGCTCCTATTTTCCAAGCACCTAAATGAAATTTACCCTTTGAAATCATGTGTGATGCTTCAGATTATGTCATTGGTGTTGTTTTAGGTCAACGGGAAAATAAATTATTGTATATAATTTACTATGCTAGCAAAACCATAAATGATACCCAACTGAACTATACTACCACAGAGAAGGAATTGTTAGCCATTGTTTTTTCCTTGGACAAGTTTAGATCCTATCTCTTAGGTTCTAAGATTATAGTCTTTACTGATTATGCAGCTTTGAAGTATCTTCTGTCTAAGAAGACCTAGATTGATTAGATGGATCCTTTTGTTATAAAAAATTTCTCTAGAAATTAGAGACAAAAAGGGTAAAGAAAATGTAGTAGAAGACCACTTGTCTAGGCTTGTTGTTGATTCCCCCTGATGATTTTCCTCCCGTTAGAGATAGTTTTCCTGATGAATAAATTTTTTTTGTTTCCCAATTACCTTGGTTTGCGAATACAATGAATTATCTTGTTACTGGTCGAATGCGTCAACATTGGGGTAAACAAGATCGTTTAAAGTTTTTAGCCGAGGTTAAATATTTCTTTTGGGACGATTATTAGGAGATGTATACCTGAGAGTGACCAGACCAGTATTATTTGCTTTTGTCATGATCATGCTTGTGGGGGTCATTTTAGTGCAAAGAAGGCTGCTGCTAAGATATTGCAGTGTGGATTCTACTGGCCTTCGTTGTTTAAAGACACCCACAGTTACTGTGTTATTGTTAGGGTTGCCAGAAGTTAGGAACCATTTCCCGTAGAAATATGATTCCTTTGAACCCTATTTTAGTTATTGAGGTCTTTGATGTGTGGGGCATTGATTTTATGGGTCATTTTCCTAATCTTTTGATTATTTTTACATCCTTGTCGCTGCAGACTATGTGTCTAAGTGGATTGAGGATGTTTCGTGTAAAACAAATGACCACAAGGTTGTGGTCCAATTTTTAAATGATAACATATTTGCACATCTTGGTACACCGCGAGCTATAATTAGTGATGGAGGGTCACACTTTCGTGATAGACTGTTTAGGCTCTTGATGAAGAAATATGGTATTAATCACAAAGTAGCTGCCCCACATCACCTACATACTAGTGGTCAAGTAGAGGTTTCCAACAGAGAGATTAACATATTCTAGAGAAAACAGTTAATCCTAATAGGAAAGACTGGTCGTTGAGGCTTACTGATGCATTATGGGCTTATCGTACTGCGTTTAAGATCCCCATTGGAATGTCACCTTCGTCTAGTTTTTGGCAAGGCCTGTCATCTACAGGTGATATTGAGGAGGTCCCTCTGGAGGACCATGTTAACATTGATTGACCATAAAGGGTGTTTAATGTACATTAATAGGTTTTTATTATTCATTTTTAGGTTTTTATTTTCTGTCTTATTCTCTGTATAAGGATTATTACGCTTCGCCCAGGTAATATCTTTCTGACTTACCTCTTTATTCCTTTATTTACCTATCTTTTGGTACTGCTCTTTAATTTGAAATATTGAGGACAATGTTAGATTTAAGTTTGAGGGTAAGGGAGAAACTTTTAGTGTAATAAAGAAAACTCCAAAATTTAGAAACTTGTGAACAATTCAGGATGACACTAACATTCTAAGTATATGGAAACAAACTTCTTGGTTATAGGAGTTGAGGGACCCAACTAAAAGGTTTATTCATAAAAGGACAAAGCTCAGGTGTTAGGAATAACATGATAGTCATCACCATACCTCGAAGTCTACCTCGACCATATCACCTTTTTGTTTTTACTTTTGCAATTTTATGTGTTTCTCTAAGTGATTTGGTGGGGCTCCAGCATCGAATTGTTATCAGCGTTGGGATGAAATAGAGTGATTGAGATCAAGCCCCATTATTGTATTTTATTTAGTTACCGAAAATAAATAAATAAAAATAAATAAATAAATAATAATAATTGATTTATTTTCAAATAAATCGACCGATGGGCCCTTGTACATACTAGCTGAGTCGATATTAGTATAAGAATTAAGACCAGTGGGAGCTAATCTCAATCCATTAGAATTCATCCTAGCACTTACCTTCAGACAGATATGGGAAACACCATTCACCTTAGTGAACATGTGCAAACTTCATCATCTCCTTATCCATCTTCTAAATCTATTCATGTGATTGAACTTTGTTAGATTTCGAGTATTGTGGTCCATTGTACGACTTTCTGAGTAGTGCTCTGTTTTCTTATATATGAATTTTAGTACGCTTGTGGGCAAACTCGTGTACAATAATTGGATTCAAAACAAGGTAATCCTTTCATAGCCAAAGAATTTTGTAGCCAACTAAATAGCATGTTTAGTATCTACCCTCAATCGTTCATAAGTAGCTAGAGTTTGGAGTAAAGGTTTTGTAGGTATATCCCTTGTAAACCCTCACGAGACAAAACTCGTTCACTAAACACCTAAGGGTTTAAAGGCTTGTTGCACACGTTAAGTGCAATCGCGATGCCTGCGACAGTCAGTTAGGATTTTCTATATTAAATTTGCTCGAGGACTAGCAAATAATAAGTTTGGGGGTATTAGATAGACACATTTTTGTGTCTAATTTGTCTCAATTCTATATATTGCAAGTGCTCATTTTTATACTAATTGTGTTATTTTATGTGTGTGTAGGTGTTTTGGGGAAATAAACATTTTTGGAAAAATCGGCTCGAAAAATTGCTAAAGGCACACCACTGATGTGATTTTAATATAGTGGTAAAAAGGGTTTGATTCTCGGACTTGTGCAGATTTAATTTCTAGACCTAATTTTTAATAACAGAAAATAAAGATAATTAAAACAATTTGATTTAAAAATGGATGAAGAAAAACTAGGGCTTAAGATTCCACCATTCACCAATACTTCAGTGATAACATCTAACATCCTTATTTTCAATTTAATCTAAATATGCCAAAGATAGGTTTTTGAGAGAATAATTGTTTACCCAGAGCATGAGACATCAAGAATTTAAAAACCAAGTATGTCCCATCTGAAGAAAACACAATTATTTGAGAAAAACCATTTTTACAATTTTAATTCAAAAAATTAATAATAATAGAATTGTAGAATAAATATAATTAAAATAGAAGTTACCACAATTATTAGATGAACGGCTTCCTCCGTCGCCCCAGTGATGGTGATTAGCTCATTGTATTGGAAACGCACTCAAAATAGATTTTCATTGCTCAAAAGGTGCTTACAATGGTGAAAAAGGAGTAACACATAAGAACAGAGACGCTTATAAGCGTTACAGAGACTGTTCTCTGCGTTACAGAAGAAGGAAAAGAGAACAGGAAAGAAAGACGGACTGTATATGCAGCAGAAATAGGACTGCTGAAGCAGCTGCGTATACGACAGTATCAACGACAGTTTCCTGGTGCTGTTTTCTACACTTCTTCTTCTTCACGAACAGAGCTCCTCTTCAACTGAATTTTTTTGGTCACCCAAACTTGATTTTTCTTTGCTTCTCTTTGCTTTATATAGTATTAGGAAACCCTAGAAACCCTTGTGAACCGATAAGGATCCAAAAACAAATCCAAATCAAACTCAAATCCCGTGCAAAACCGAAACAGAGAAGAACTCCTTTTCCCGTCCAGATTCGATTTTTCAAGCAATTTTCTTCGCGTGAATCACTCATACTTGACGTGTTGTGTTATCTTTTGAGTGTTTGAACAATTTGATATACCAAGTACATGTTTAAACTCCTTAAAACTCGGTTGCAAATCAACACCGAAGCTTTCTCACGTAAAGAAGGTTTCTTCCCGCCATTTTCGTAAATTCAAATTCAAAGAGAGGTGTCCCCAATCCAACTTGTGGGTGCCTTTATCAATTCTTCCTGGGTGCCTTTATCACTTTTTGAGCCGATTTTTCTGCAAATGTTTTTTTCTCAAAAATACCTACAAAGACATAAACAGCCATAATAAGTACAAAAACGAACACTATAAAAATAGATAATCGAGTGTAATTCAGACACAAAAAATGTGTCTATCAAATACCCCCAAACTTACTATTTGCTAGTCCTCGAGAAAATCTAATCTAGAAAATAAAATCCTAACTCACTTTCGCAGGAATCGCGACTGCATTTAGCATATGTAATAAGCCGTTAAACCCCTAGGTGTCCCTAGTGGACGAGTTTTGTCTCGTGAGGGTTTACAAGAGGTATACCCATAAAACCTTTACTCCAAATTCTAGCGACTCGTGAACGATTGAGGATAGACACTACACAAGCTATTTAGTTGGCTTACTCAATTCTTCGGCTATGGGAATCATTACCCTATATGAGTCCAGTTGTTGTACACGAGTGTTTACTCAAGCATACTAAAATTCATATATAAGACAACAGAGCTCTACTCAGATAATCGTTCAACCACAAGACTCACAATCTATCAAAGTTCAATCACATGAAAAGATTTAGAAGATGGATGTGGAAAATATGAAGTTTGCGCATGTTGACTAAGGTGAACGGTGTTTCCCATATCTGTCTGAAGGTCAGTGCCAGGATGAATCCTAATGGATTGAGATACGCATCCATTGTTCCTAAATCTAATACTAATATCGATTCAACTGGTATATACACGGGTTCCAGCGATCGACTTATTGAAAATAAAACAATAAATGTATTGACAACATGATTGGATCACATTGAATCCAAGCGCATGGTTCTTATCAGCATCTTACATGATAGTTCCCATGGATCCTGCGTTCCACGCTTGCTTAGGCGACGGAGACAGGGAGAACACACACATATTGCTATCAAAATGTCAATACTTTTTTTATTATTTTTTTATTTTATTTTTCGAATAAAGCAAGAATGGGGCTTGATCTCAAACAATCTATTTCATCCTAGCGGCGATAACAATTTGATACTGGGCCCCACCAAATCACTTAGAGAAACACAAAATTATAAAAATAAAAACAGAAAGTGATATGGTCGAGATAGACTCCGAGATGTGGTAACAACTATCATGTTATTTCTAACACCTGAACTTTGTCCTTTTATGAATAGACCATCTTCTAAATTATGATCAGGTAGTGCAGAATCTAACAAAGTATTCACCTCATTAATAACACTGTCGTTATCAACATCAAATCTAAAGTGGGGTAGATATTTCTCTAATGTATCTTCTAACAAAGTGTTTGGTAATGACTTCTGAACTAATGTTCCTATCATGTTCACCTCTTCAATGCACGTGTCATCTAGCTCAGGTGGTTGGTTACTAATATTGAAAATATTCAGCTCAATAGTCATATTACCAAAAGATAAGTTCATAATACCATTCCGAAAGTTAATGATCGCATTAGATGTAGCTAAAAATGGGCGACCTAATATCACAGGTATCTGATTCTCTGGGTCACGGACAGGTTGGGTATCAAGGACAACAAAATCAACTGGATAAATAAACTTATCGACCTCAATAAGAACATCCTCTATGATACCACGAGGAATTTTCACAGACCTATCATCTAATTGCAGTGTTATCTGAGTAGGTTTCAAATCACCAAGTCCTAGCTGGAGGTACATATGGTACGGAAGTAAGTTCACACTGGCTCCTAAGTCAAGTAACGCTTTCTCAACACGGTAGTTACCTATTGTGCAAGAAATGGTTGGGGAACCTGGGTCTTTGTACTTAGGAGTTGTATTGTTCTGAATAATTGAACTCACATGACTAGCTAAAAAGGCTTTCTTTGGTACAGTAAGATTTCGCTTTCGCGTACAAATACCCTTAAGAAACTTGGAATAAGCAGGAATCTGCCTAATTGCATCTAATAATGGAAGGTTGATTGTGACTTGCTTAAAAACCTTCAATATATCATTAAAGTTGGACTCCTTCCTAGTTGGTATTAGAAGTTGTGGGAATGGGGCTTTGGGCATAAAATCGGGTTCAGCGGGAACCGCATTGGACTTTTTAGAGACTTTATCAGTTTCTTCAACTATAGGCTCAGAAGGGTGAACTACAGCATGTTCACTATCGGGCAAGGTTACCTTATTGTCTACTACTCTACCACTCCTAAGGGTTTTAATTGAATTCACATGGTCAGAAGATAACTCATGAACTCCTCTAGGGTTGGGTTGTGGTTGACTAGGGAACTTGCCTTTTTCTCTCAAAGACTCACTCAACTGACTAAACTGGGTTTGTAAATCGTAAGACCATCTTTTTATTGTCTTCGAAACTTTGTTTAACCGATTTCTGAAACTCAACAGTGTTATGAGATAAAAAGGTGAGAGACTCTTCTAAACTCATGATCTTATTATTTGAAGGGCTCTGAAATTGTGCCGGACCAGAAGAATTCTTAGTATAACCAAAACCTAGTGGAACCTGAGGGTTACTAGACTGACCTTGATTTTGGCCCTTAGACCAAGAAAAATTTGGATGGTTTCTCCAACCAGGGTTATAGGTTTCTGAATATGGATCAAACTTATGACGGTTATCATATCTAGTGTTATTATAAAGAGCATGGGCTTGCTCTTCAACAGTCTGTCATTCCCAATATGACTTGGGTTCTATTCCACGACTAGATTGACTTAATTCTAAGGCTTCTAACCTTTTTGCTATAGCTGCAAATTTGGCATCTGATTCAACAATTCCATCTAACCTATTGACATTACCTCTTCTCGGTAGAATTTTTCTCTGGGGTTCCTTACTACATTCCCATTGATGGGTCTTTTCGGCAATTTCATGCAAAAATGTCATTGCCTCATTAATAGTTTTACTCTCTAAATTCCCTGAACACAATGACTCAACCATGATCGTTGTTGAATAATCTAGCCCTTCAGAAAGGATCTAGACTAGTCTTTGTTCTTCTAAACCGTGTTGGGGATATTGTGTTACTAATTTGTTGAACCTTTCCAAGTACCTATACAAAGATTCCCCTTCTTGTTGCCCAAATATGGAAATTTGTTTCTTAAGAGATGATATTTTGTGCCTAGGAAAAAATTTAGATAAAAAGGCAGCGGTAAGTTCTTCATATGTCTCGATGGATTCGGATGGCAAACTATATAACCAAGATTTGGCCTTGTCTCTCAGGGAAAAAGGAAATAACCTAAGTTTTAAAGCTTCATCAGACATGTTGTGAATTCTTAGGGTACTACATATTTCTTCAAAATCCCTAATGTGAAAGTAAGGGTTTTCATTTTCTTTCTCTAAGAAGAGTTGGAGCATTTGTATGGTCCCAGGTTTCAACTCATAGTTTGCTTGAGTTTCAGCTAACTTGATACATGATGGCGAGAAGTCCTAGTCGGGTTCAACAAAGCTTTTAAAGTTGCCATCGCTGGCAGTATCAAAGGAGTAACTTCTTCATACAAAGTCAAGTTTTCAAAATTAAAAACAAGGCCTTCAAAAGAAGAGTCTTCGAGGTTCTCGTTTCTAGGGAAAAAACTACTAGGCTTGTCACTAATTAAGCGACCTATAGCGTCTCTTTTCCAAGTCCGCTTAGAGAGCGGTCTTGGTATACACTAAATAAAAACTAAAAAATAAATCCTAAATGGAAGGAAATTCTAAACAATCACAAGCAAGGCTGACTCAACCAAATCAAACTTATTAAATCTAGCAAACAAAAAGCATGATGGCTCCACTTAGATTGTTTCTAGACCAGCTTCTGTTCTTTCAAAAGGCAACTAGTTACAATATTAGCAAACCTCTTAGAACGATCCGAATTAGATTAAGTCGAACAGAAACAGGATAAGCTCTAAGGATCTTTGATAACCCTATCGCTTTGGCACTTTTCCCTGGGTTACAAGGCGGCTCTAATCAACTTAAAATAATCTTCCTGAACTTCGAGTTAGGCTAATAAAGTAACCAGTACAGTCCTTTTGAACGAGTTTCCTATAAGCTCGTTACCCTATCGGTCTATTTCTAGTTAAATTTTTAAGGTTTAGGTTAGCGTTTGGTAACGTGTTCCTAAAGCGGGCAAGAAGGAAACGGTGATGAAATCCGAGTCCTTATCTTATATGGCCAGTTCTTGCCCTTTACTATAAACCACTTACAGGGGATTCGTGGGTAAATGTATACGAAGGAATACAGTAAACCCACTTACAGGGGATTCGTGGGTTGATCGAGTCTTACCTCCCGTACCAGACGGGGGATGAATCGGTTGTAGTCGACTCGGGCCACCGACTCCTGTGTCAGTGTACAAACCCAAGGGGCCGAGACAATATCGTAATTGTCGTCCTTCCCTGTAACAGTTTATATTTAAATTACCCTTCCGTAGAGTTTAAAAATAATAAAATGTCCAAAGTCCCAAAAATAATGTCCAAAAAATGTCCAAAAATAAAAGAAAAATTACAGAAATAATAAAAATTCCTAATACAATTTTCTAAACAAATAAAATCTAAAGAAAATAAATATAATTAAAAATAAAAGTCTTTGTCTTTTCTCCATTCTTTAAGCTTTAACTTTTAACTCCAAGTCCTTAATTTTAACTTCAAGTCTTTAATCACCAAAGTTTTGGCTTTATTTCCTTTCAACCCAAGATCCAAACCTGTAGCAAAAAGAGAAATACCCAAAGAAACGTAAAATGGAACAAAGTAAAAATAATACTAAAAACAAAAATAAAAACCTAAAAATAACTCTAAAACTCTAAACCTAAAAACAAGTCTGCGTCGGCGGCGCCAAAAATTGATGTGATTTTAATATAGTGGTAAAAAGGGTTTGATTCTCGGACTTGTGAAGATTTAATTTCTAGACCTAATTTTTAATAACAGAAAATAAAGAGAATTAAAACAATTTGATTTAAAAATGGATGAAGAAAAACTAGGGCTTAAGATTCCACCATTCACCAATACTTCAGTGATAACATCTAACAATCCTTATGCAATAAGTAAATTCTTAAAGTAGCAATTGTATAACAAAAGCATGGAATATCTAAACCCTAGGCAAAGCATAAACCATCTAACGAAATCACAATTACTCTATAAAAATTATTAAATCAATTTTTATTTAAGGCAAATAATCATCAAATAATTGCACAAATTAATTAAATAAATATTATCATTTTTTTTTGGAAAAAATAGCTTCCACCATCGCCTCAGAGATGGGGCTTAGCTCCTAATATTTTTCATTTGCTCACAATTATAATTGGAAGAAGAAAATAAACAATAATGATGAAACAGAAAAACTGCAACGATTATAAATGTTACCGCAATCACTGTTACAAATATGTGTTTCTGATTCAAATTAAATGTTGCAGAAGCAGCTACAAGAAATATGACATTTTCTTTGCGCTATAATTTTCAAATGTATTAGCCACGGGTTCTGCGACTCTTTCTGAATGTAGTCTGCGTCTTCTTCTTCTCCTTTACGTGATGAACAGCAGCAGCAGCAGAAAATTATGAATCGAGCTTTTCTCTCTAATCTGAACGAAACCCTCCAGCTCTCTCTTGATGTTCCTCCAGGTCTTCTATTTATACTACTGACCCCAAATCTCTTGATAATCTTCTCCCTTTAATCCTTCAATCTTCGCAGTGAAGAGAAAATATTCTCGGTTATTTTTTTCTTGATCTGATTTGTTTCTCATTGATTCCCGCTGACAGTTGCATCTCTGGCTTTGATTAGTTAGATATCCCAACAACTTTGAAAGATCAAAACACAACTATACGCGTTAAACAGAATTATCCATGAAATATTCTCGTTGTTTTATTTGATTTGATACGGGATTTTTGTCTTCATTTCTGGGTTGATTCTGTTGTACAAATCTTATACTAATTAAGACAAGAATAATCTTGTCTTAAACTCTTGCAATTAACCCAAAAACATCGCATTCAATTCTTCACAGATTCGATAATATTTGATATCTACTTCTCCCGCCATTGCATTTTACTTCGAATTTGGGCATGGGTGCCCCAAATCCAAAGTATGGGTGCCTTAATCAATTTGGGAGGGTGCCTTTAACAAAATCTCGGGTGCCTTTAAGCCCATTTTTTCCATATTTATTTATTCCACCAAAGTATCTGCAATTACATAAAATCACATTATTAGCACAACATCAAGCTCTAGCAATGAACAAATTAAGGACAAATTAGACACGAAAACGTGTCTATCACCTTATTTTCAATTTAATCTAAATATGCCAAAGATAGGTTTTTGAGAGAATAATTGTTAATCCAGAGCATGAGACATCAAGAATTTTAAAACCAAGTATGACCCATCTGAAGAAAACACAATTATTTGAGAAAAACCATTTTTACAATTTTAATTCAAGCAATTAATAATAAAAGAATTATAGAATAAATATAATTAAAATAGAAGTTACCACAATTATTGGATGAACGGCTTCCTCTGTCGCCCCAGTGATGGTGATTAACTCATTGTATTGGAAACGCACTCAAAATAGATTTTCATTGCTCAAAAGGTGCTTACAATGGTGAAAAAGGAGTAACACAGAAGAACAGAGATTCTTATAAGCGTTACAGAGACTGTTCTCTGCATTACAAAAGAAGGAAATGAGAACAGGAAAGAAAGACGGATTGTATATGCAGCAGAAATAGGACTGCTGAAGCAGCTGCGTATACGACAGTTTCCTGGTGTTGTTTTCTGCACTTCTTCTTCTTCACGAACAGAGCTCCTCTTCAACTGATTTTTTTTGGTCACTCAAACTTGATTTTTCTTTGCTTCTCTTTGCTATATATAGTATTAGTAAACCCTAGAAACCCTTGTGAACCGATAAGGATCCAAAAACAAATCCAAATCAAACTCAAATCACGTGCAAAACCGAAACAGAGAAGAACTCCTTTTCCCGTCCAGATTCGATTTTTCAAGCATTTTTCTTCGCGTGAATCGCTCATACTTGACGTGTTGTGTTATGTTTTGAGTGTTTGAACAATTTGAGATAGCAAGTACACGTTTAAACTCCTTAAAACTCGGTTGCAAATCAACACCGAAGCTTTCTCACGTAAAGAAGGTTTCTTCCAGCCATTTTCGTAAATTCAAATTCAAAGGGAGGTGTCCCCAATCCAACTTGTGGGTGCCTTTATCACTTTTCGAGCTGATTTTTCCGCAAATGCTTATTTCTCAAAAATACCTACAAAGACATAAAAAGCCATAATAAGTACAAAAATGAACACTATCAAAATAGATAATCGAGTGTAGTTTAGACACAAAAATGTGTCTATCAACCACAGATGGATAAGGGCACCCCAGTGGATAAAAGAACCCCACTATGGCTAAGGGCATACCATCTTCTTCCTTTTAAAGAAAATTTTGGCGGGAAAATCAAATTGAAACTTTAAATTTCCTAGATTGAAATTGGAAGAGTTTTAGTTGGATTTTTTACTGGATTAAGACATGTATTGTCCTATTAAGACAAAACAGGTTTGGTAATGACTTCAGATTCGAAAATAAATGAGAATTACGTGGTTTTGGAGTAAACAGACTACTCGAGAATATCTCAGGATTCCTTCACTCTTTCACGAGTTTTCTGTGTATAACGTGAGGCTACAACATGTTCAACGTCTTCTGAGATATATTTTCAATGAGTTGGAGTATGCAAGCTGCAGTTGATACGTGAAAAAGAGAAGAAAAAGGAAATTATTCCCGTGGAGGGAAATAAAAGATATTTGAAGATTTCAGGAGTTATTGAGTGTTGTGGTGTATAAATAGAGGTTGTGGGAGTCGCAGAAAGGAGGGGAGAGAGTTTGGAGGCAAGCAGAGCGAGAAATCACGAGTTGAAAAAAAAAAGTTTTTTGCTGTTGAAGAACACGAAGAACAGAGAATAGGCAACGGTTTCTTCAACCAATATGTCACGGTTTCTTCATCCAACTGCAACATTTATCTTCAGTTTTACAACGTTTATTATCATATTTGCAACGTTTATTATTATCTTTGCAACGTTTATTGTCATCTTTGCAACGTTTATCTTTAGCTCTAAAACAATTGATTTGTAACAGTGAGTTTGTAACTCCTATAAAATGTTACAAACTCGTTGTTTTATAATTTTTTCTCCATTTCATCTTTGTAAGAAACTTTGAGCCATAAATAAATATTTTGAGATGTTGTTTACCATGATGAGCTAATTCTCACGTAACCAAGCCAACGAAGAAAGCTATTTACGCATGATTGATGGGTAATTATTTTATTTTCTCTGGTTTAATTATATAATTCACTTAATCACTGCTTCTATAGAGTTTTAAATTGTTTGCAAAATTTTATTAATTATTTGTGATTCAATTTGGTAGGTTATACTTTGTTAAATCAGTTGATAATCTATGCTTAATGGGTACAAATAATATTTGAGAATATGTCTGATTGTTAGTGAATTCTGAAATAAAAGGACTTAAAAGGTGACTAGGGTTTTGAAATATTTATAACATCATTCAATCATGTGTAGTAGTGAAATCCAGTGTCTTGGTTAGTTTTAAAATCTTGAAATCAATTTTTCATGTAAGTTTTGCTATTTCTAGTTCAGTTTTAATTCTTAAGTCTAAAATCAAAATCTCCACAAGTTCTGAAACAAACCCTTTCTTACCACTATCACAAACTCATCACTTGTTGTGGTTGTGGTGATGATTTTCACGAAGTCAAGACATGTCCTTGATCCAGATCATTTTTCTTTTATAAACAATGTAATTCCAACAACTGCAGGAAGTTGAAGTTAGTTCAAACACCTTGGAACTATGGTATTAGCTACCTAAAATGTAAAGAATGCAACTCATTCCAATGGGTTTTTGATGCACGTTTTTATGCCCAACAACGTCAAGATGGGCAGAAAAACAAAGATCAACTATGTAAATAATTTAAAATGAAAATACAGTTATGACTTATGAATGTAATCAACTATTGAAATGAAAATGCAGCTATGAATGTAATCAAATTTTAAAACGAAAATACAGTTATTGTGGATTAATGTTGGATTAGGAAGCACTAAAAAATGCTTACAAAGATCTGGTACGTTAATTAAGACATTCATTGTACACTTATAAAATGAAAATGCAATGAAGTTATGAATGTAATCAATTAAAGCAAATAAAAAATCTATGAAACTGAAATTATAAAGTTAAACTAAACGGTTCCCATTAGTAGCAAAGATAACATCTTCATAAAAAGTACATAAAAAAAGAAGCTTAAACCTAGGGAAGAAAGTTTCTTTAAAGTGAGACAAGCACAACTAAAAAGCTAACGTGTCTTTGAAGGTTACATTAAAGAACCTCAAAAATACTTTGAGTTAGGCTTTCTTTTCTTTTTTGATGATGGTTTATAAATGTTCACTGTCTGGCCTGAGATGTTAGTTGTACCACCATTGATAGTTGAGAAAAAACAGCAGTAGAAGTGGATGGGTTTATAAAACTTGCCTTTCTTTTAGCACCTACAACAGCTGAAAAAAAAGTGGTTTGTGCAGAAGTATTTGTCTTCCTTTTTGAAGATGCAACTGTAGATTTACTAGAAGATGATGTTGTTTTTATAGCTTTCTTCCTCATCTTTTTTGGAGTTGCAGTCCTCTGAACAAACAAATCCCCATCAAAATTGCACTTTGTTATAACTCTTTTTTTCTTAGGATAATATCCCACTGGGCCACCTCTGTAAGAAGTTTTGTTGTGATCAGAACCACCACAAGTACTACACTTATATGTTTCCGTCTGTTTTTCTTCACCATCCAAGATTTCTTCCTTTTCATACAAGGTTTTCCTATGTCTCTTAATTTTATAGGATGTAAACCTGACTGCAAGATAGATGAAGATAGATATAAGAGAACATTAGGTTTTGTATTCTTTATATACTTATATCTAGAAATAAAAAACAATAAAGTAATAAAGTAAAAGTACAAAACAAGATAATATTATATTAAAAAAAGATTCTCAAAACAAAAAATAAATGTTACCTGATTAACCCAGTCATCAATGTCTCTCATTGGATTTATGGCCCCAGAATAGGTGGTCCTATACATATCCACTGTGTAGTAAACACTACAGTACATGCACACATTATGGATCATTCATTACATACTTAACACATTCAACAACACACAGGTACAATCAAGACACACAAAACAATCACTTACTTGGTCCAGTTAGGATTGAACTTAAGCAGCACACAAGTAGAATATATACATGGGAATTGCCTCAACTGCCATTGTGTGCAACTACAAGTTTTTCAATAATATGAACATTGAAGACTTTCTTTGAGACTTTATTTGTCACCTCATATGTATTAAACTCCTTTCCAGGTTCAACATCAAAGTTTCCTCTAAATTCCTTCATTACCTCAATAAGATCTTTGGCTTTAGGTACCAGATCACCAGAATTCCATGTTTTAGCTAGGTTCCTCCTCTTGAAATACATGTCATTAACCAATTGAACATACATAGTTGCTAACTTTATCACAGGTTTGTTTCTAAGTTTCAAACATTTTGCATTAAAAATTTATGAAAAGTTGATATTTATATGTTCACAAGCAACATCATGTGGGTACCATGACCTTGCCAGTATTTTGGGTCCAATTCCATCAAATATTTGTGTCTTTTTTCATCACATTCAAGCATTGCATCCATATGTACCTAGATAAGTAATAACATATATAAATTTTGTGTCTATTTCTTGTATTTTTAGGAAAATTGACTAACAAATATACCTACCAATGAGCCAAATTATATGCTTTGGCAGCTTGCCATAGAAGATTGGTTAGTTTTGTTGACCTGAATCCAACAACTTGGAAATTCTGGTAGAGATGCCTGCAAGGAAAACATGTCCCAATTAACAAACTCACAAAATAAATATGAATAATTAAAAAGTAGAGAAAAATATTAGTTACCTAAAGCAATATCTATGATCATAAAGAGATTTGATCTCATTTATCAAACTAGGAATTGATTTATCACCTTGTTTAAGAGCCAACAACTTAGCACGCAACTGAATTGAATGAGTTGAAGATGATCTCGTAAATCTTTCCTCAATGCTAGTCCAAAAATGATGAGAAGAAGTAGATTTGGAGAAATATGCAATGACTGTGTCTGAGATTGTGGAATGAATCCACATCATGATTGTAGCATCTTCATCAAGCCAATCAGTGTACAAAGGATTTTCGATTCCATTTTCTTGATTTCATTTTGTTGTGTATTGAAATGGATAAATGAAGGATCCATCAAGAAACTTTTGTATTTTGTATTTTCGAATAACATAAAGCATAGGATTCTTCCAGGTAATGTAATTATCGTCTTTGAGTTTGATTCTAACGAAGTTTGTCAGATGATTTAAAGAAACCTTAGAAATGGAGTTGGAAGTTGGATTTTCCATATTAATTGAAGGAGATTCTAAAAATTCACGAATCATTAAACAGAAAAGAAGACATAAAATTGAAGATTGAAGAATGAATCAGCGGAAGAAAGAAGAATTGCAACCTCATAAATCCAAAATTTCTGAGCTCTGATACCATGATAGAAGAAGAAGAAAAGTGAAATTGTATTGAACGGAGAATGAATCTCAATTTACAAAGCTTAACAATTACAATGAAAGGGAAAGTTCTTTTATATAACTGTTACAGAAAAGATAATGCTAACTTAAACCTATAACAATCTGTAACGTTTAACATACACTAAAACTGACAGCACATAATAGTGGTGGAAGAAAAGTATAAGACTATGTGCTATTAAGGATAACTTGTAACATGGTTATATTTAAAACCTTTTTGCGATAATGTATTCGCATTGTATGCCACCGGAATTTGTCATCCCATTTTTCCCCTATTTAATTTACAAAACAATTACAGTTTACCCGTCAATTTTGTCGTTCATGGAACTTTCAAATCACTGAGAAAATAGTTGGTATGATTCATCATTCACAGGACACATAATAAAGGGCAATTTTATCGCGCCCCGCAATTAAAAAGCCACTTAAAGTGCGCCCCTATTTTACAAAATCTTATTTTTAACTACCCAATAAATAATTTTTACTTTTCGTATATTTAACTTCAAATAATTTGACTAACGTTCGGTGAAACGATAAAAAAGTGTTGCAATCCTATATCCACCTGCCCACGTGTTACAATCTTAATTTTTCCAAACAAAAATGAGTTTTTTTTTTTCTTTTTTACATAGTTAGAAAACAGATCAAAGTTCTTCCACGGTAATAACAACTAACAACCACTACCATCAAAAAAGAAAAATAGATAAACAAGTAGTAATGAAAATAGATTGAACAATAATTTTTATCGATGATTAAGATCTAAGTGGTGTTGATGATTATTATTGATGACCAAAAATCAGAAATAGATGAGGAGAAATTGATAATTTAGATGGTACTGAATTCAATTGAAAAGAAACAAAAGTAGAAGGTAAACACTTTTAGAAACAAAACCAGGGATCTTTTATAAAAAAGAAAAGTTACGACGGTATTTGAATTAAAACTTTCATAGAGTTTTATCGGTCCTGAGCCGAATATGGGGGCTTGACCAAATTGTTTTATAGTCAACAATTAAGCTAGACTAAATATATAAAAAATAGTCAAAGAAAGACGTAGTACTTTCTTAAAGATGAGACGAATTTCATTATGAATCTAATATGGTTGCTAAAGTTTTCTTTCGTGAACTGTCTCTCTTTAAGCTTTTCTTCCGTATCAGGCAGCACCGATAAAAAGCTAATGTTAAGAACCTAAGACTGATATATTTGCTTATTGATTTCCTACTGATGTGCTGAATGAATGTTTTAAAGGAAATTGAATGGTGTGTTATAACACTAAGAGTAGATTGATGATATTTTGACAGAAATATAAAAGAGATTATATATGAAAAAAAAAAAGAGGTACGTTTTTGTACTCACTGTAACCGGTAACGAAAAATAGAAGGAGTGCGTGAAACATACGAGTACAAATAACAAAAATAATAACAAAAAATGTTATTACAGAAACAACTTAACCTACATTGCATTATAGTATTAACCTACACCACTGTACAAGGGCATAAATGCTCAACTTGCCTTAATATTCCCCTCAAGCATAAGGTGAGAACAACCATTTTGAGTCTGGACCTGCGCATATAAAATCTAGGACCATGAAATCCTCTGGTGAAGGTATCTGTAATTTGGTCCAGAGAAGAAACATAGAATATGTCCAATGCCTTAGACTTCACAAGCTCCCTGATAAAATCCCTGATAAAATGATAGTCAATATGAACATGTTTCATCCTTGGGTATTATACTGGATTATAGACCAATGAGATAGAACTGATGTCACAACCTAACTTTGGGATTCCAGGAATATGATAATGAGATCATTGAGTAAATAGCAGATCCACACAATTTATGATGCACTGTTAGCAAGAGTTCTATATTCAGCTTCAGTAGAACTTCTAACAATTGTAGCTTGCTTTCTAGAAAACCATGAAATTGGATTAGCACCCAAAAAAAAAGTAGTTACATGTTGATTTTTTGTGATCAATGCTGCCAACTCAGTCAGCATCATAAAATCCTAAAAGAAAGGATGAACCACCATGATTCACAGTTCATTTTATGTATCTGAGGATCCTTTTTGTTGTTGCAAGATGAGAAGTAAAAGGATGTGATAGACACATTTATGTGTCTTATTTGACCTCATATTTGTGTTAATAGTTCTCAATTTATGTATTATTATTATTATTTTATACTCCCTCCGTCTTATTTTAGATGAAGGGGAATGGGTTTTTTCAAGTACCAAATTGGATGAAGGTTTTCATATTTTTACCAAGTTTTTCCTTATTTGTCCCTGCATTGGAATCAGACACTAGAAACAAGGAACAAAAAAGTAGAAGATTTAAATATTTAAAAAACTAATATTAAAGGGTATATTTGGAAAAATTTAGTCTCTCTTATTTTTCCTAATCTACGTGAAAATACATAAACCTTCATCTAAACTGGGACAAAGAAAGTATGTTTTTAGGTATTTTTGAACAATAAACAATTGTGGAAAAGATGACTCTAAAGTTTTAAAAGTATCCCAAAAAAGTGTTAAATGCACCTAGAGAAATTGATAAAGGCACCCGGAGAATTTGATAAAGGTACACAGGCTTGGTTAAAGGCACCCAACTTCTGCATTTCAAATTCAAATTTTGGCGGCAAAAAAATCTCTCTCAACAGCTTGTATTTTTGATCGAGTTTTTGGAGAGAATTTGGAGTCTTTAAGACAAGGATATATTCTTGTCTTAATAAGGAAGAGTTGTACGCGTTTTGAAGACTCAAAATCAACCAAAAATCTCGTAACTTTGATTCATTCCCAAAACAGATTCACATGAATAATAGAAACACGATGAAATCAAACCAGCGTGAAATACACTAGTCCAGAAAGGGCTATAAATCGTGTTTTTAAATGAAAGATTAATCATATGAATAGGGTTTTACAAACAAATTCCGTCATATAACATGATAATAATGTGGTCCATCATTTAACATAAAAAAAAACTGTCATTCTAAAACGTGGTAATTTGCTAGGTGTGCGATTTAATGATCAACCATTAAATTACGGAATAAATTCGACATATATTTTAATCTTTATACGCCCATCATTAATCTTCTATTACGTGCCAAAAAATAGCTAGCCACGGCTTAGCAAAATGCCTCTGAAAATGGTTAGCATGGTTAGCCACCAGCATACTTGGCATATGTCTTTCATATAGAGCCGTATTGGTTCCGTTCTAACAAACCCCAAAACCAAAAGAAAACCCCAAAACCAAAAGAGATCAGTTCACTCTTCGAAACCGCCGTCTGTTATTTTCGCTCCGGAAACATAACTACCCAAGAGGAGAAGAATAAGAAGATATCAAATTCATCTCTAATACTCTAACGATCAGAAAAAGAAGAAGAAGACGATATTGAGTAAGTTTCAAATCCCTTTCATATTTGAACTGGTTTTTGCTTAAGTTTCTGTTTGGTTAATCAAAAAATTGATTTTGTTTAATTTGATAAATTGGTTAATATAGAGATTGGAAAGGAATGAGTTTGTTTAGTTTTATTGCATGAATCGGAAAGGAATGAATTGGGTTTTCAAATCTATATTAGGAATCCATAATTACAAAGATTTTGGTTTGATAAATTGGTTTGATCATTAAGTGTATACTTTCATGTTTTTCTGAATTACCCCTTTTTCTTCAGACAATTTGATGATTATTTGATTAATGTCTGCTTTGATTGTTTATCTAGTTCATTCTTTGCTTATTGGTATGAGGTTTTGTAAATATGATTTTTACTAGTGAAAAATTGAAAGAAAGCATTACCCATTATATAGGTTAAGGATTATAGTTATGTGGGTGAATGATGGAGCTGAAAGAACTCTAATAATAAAAAAGTTCAATTCCTATCAGTTATTATTTAAATCCGTGTAGTTGTGTCCAGTAATTCACTATTAGCTGCTCCTATAGTTCTATCAGTTCTATTTTTAACATGTGTTGCGTCGTAAGAGAAGCTGGCTG
Source organism: Papaver californicum (assembly GCA_023531435.1). Classification (NCBI taxonomy): domain Eukaryota; kingdom Viridiplantae; phylum Streptophyta; class Magnoliopsida; order Ranunculales; family Papaveraceae; genus Papaver; species Papaver californicum. The sequence continues at coordinate 266,532 of JAJJMC010008698.1, read as the reverse complement.
TGAAGCTTAGCTCTTACTGCTGCTTGTCTCGCTCCTGTGATACACATTTCTTGTAGTATCTGTAGTTGCCTTTTGTAGGATGCTCTTGATAGTAAGTTTGATGTATCTTGTTTGGCAGACAATCATTGTCCTAAGTTGTTTTAAGAAGTCTTATATGACTCAGAAGGCTTGAATCGGATCTGATCTTAGGTTGTACGCTTGTACTCTGTATCCTTGCGTTCTAAGTCAGAATCCTTGCATTATGTTGAGTCAGACCTGGTCCTAGAGTTTGTTTGTGACCCATGCTCTGCTTTATTGATTGAGCCTCATTGGTCTTATTTCAAACTGTAAGAAGGTTTGTCTTGCACTAACTTGCCAGTCTGACCATTGTAACATTTGGCAGCTATGGCTTTGTTTTAAAATAGAAATTATATGTCTGATATACTTGGAATCTTGATTTACTTGTGAAGAATAAGGAAAACCCAGGTTGTTGAGATGAATGTTGACCTCTCTACGATGATTCCTCTTTTTTTTCTTTAGTTAAACAAGGTCTAAAATCATTGTAACTGTTTCACTTAAGTAATTTGTTTTTTATATATGTCATTTAGGTTAACTTGAAGTGATGTCTATTACACCTCCAAGCATAGAATGGATGGATGCACCACGGCAGTCACCTCAATTTAGGGAAGGAGTTAATTCATTTATCAAGTTCGCAAAAGAGGCTGGAGGGGCAACAGATGGATTATATCGCTGTCCATGCTCGAAATGTAAGCTCTTTTCAACTAGAACAAGAATTTCTCTACAGGAAATACATTTGCATTTGCTCAAATCTGGTGTCTATCAGCCATACAGAATTTGGGTACATCACAGAGAACAGTCTCATGCAAATGCTGTCAATGCTAATCAAGCTCCTAATGTACCTGGTAATAATGTTCACTGTGAAGATTCTGGTCGGGGAATGGTCGACATGTTCAATGACTTACAGCGACGTATTGACCTCGATAACAACGTGGAAGAGTGTTTCAATGATTCTAACCAAGAGAGTCGTGCTGAAGGTGATCAAGATGCTGATATAAATTTCAAGAAGAAGATAGAAGATTCGATGCAACCCCTGTATCCTTCTTGTGATGGGCAGCATACAAAGTTGTCTGTAACAATTGAGTTGCTAAGTATGAAAGCAAGACATAATTGTTCTGATGCTTTCTTGACTGAGTTATTGCAATTTTTGAAGACGGTTTTACCTACTGGAAACACATTACCGGCAACAACTAGTAAAGCTAAGGCTATGATTGAACCTTTTCGGTTGAAATGTGAAATTACCTATGCTTGCCCTAATGACTGCATTCTTTACCGGAAAGAATATGCTGACTTGGATAATTGTCCTAATTGTAATGTAAGTAGATAGAAACCAGCTGATAAGAAGAAGCCACATGCCAAAAGAGTGGCGATGAAAAAACTAAGATACTTCTCAGTTGCGGAAAGATTGCAGATCATGTTTAGTACACCATGGAATAGCAGAGTTGATGAATTGGCATGATAATGTAGAGGAAAGTAGCACACACATGCGGAATCCTGTTGATTCTCCTTGTTGGAAGTTTATAGATAGTAAGTGGCCTGAGTTCTCCGCGGAGAAGAGAAATGTGCGTTTAGGACTGGCAACCGATGGGTTTAACCCTTTCGGAATGCTTGATCCCCATAGTTGCTGGCCCGTTATGCTTGTGCCCTTGAACCTGCCCCCATCTTTGTGCATGGCTAAAGAATTCACTATGTTAACACTATTGATTCCTGGTCCAACGGAACCGGGCCATAACATCGATGTTTATTTGCAGTCGTTAGTCGACGAGTTGAAAGAGTTATGGTCTCTTGGAAAGTTGACATATGATTCTCATACAAAGAGTAACTTTACTCTGAAAGCAATGTTAATGTGGTGTGTGCATGATTTTCTGGCATATGGACATGTTTCTGGTTGTAGAACAGCGGGAAAATTCGGTTGTCCTGTATGTGGTGAAGATACAGATGCAATTAGGCTAAAGAATGGACGTAAATTCAGTTCCATGGGTCATAGAAGATTCTTACAAGATGTTGACCATCCCTTTAGATATGCAAAAGCAAAATTTGATGGAACCGAAGAACATAGAAATGCTCCATGCCGTTTGACGGGTACCCAATTGTTGAGTAAGATGAATAGTGTGCGAACATAATTTGGGAAGGTCACAGGGAGGGATACAACATCAAATTCTACTGGTAAAAGGCGTTTGACAAGTGTCCAATTGTTAAGTAAGATGAATCGTTTGCGCACTGAATCTGGGAGGGCAACAGGTAAGAGGAAGCGGTCGGTTGATATAAATATTCCACCATCAATGAAAAAGCGATCAGTCGATACAAGCACTCCGTGGTCAAAGAGATCAATCTTATTTGGGCTGCCTTACTGGGAGGTAACTTATTCAATATTCTTAAATTTGTTCATTCTTTTTTTGTTTTTTTTGAAGCATAATCTGTTTGTTTTTTTTTAAGCATAATCTGTTCTTTTTTGCAGTATGTTTGATATTTACCCTGTTTAGGTGTAGAGAAACCATACACAATACAGATAGGAACTGACAATGGAACTATACACCTTTGAAAAAATTTATTTTTCCTTTTTTTATTTTGTTTTGGTGTCCTTTTTTTTTCTTTCAACTATTGATGTTTGGATTTCTTACTAACTGTCCTAGTTTACTTTAGGATCTGCCGATTCGACATAATTTGGATGTAATGCATGTTGAGAAGAATTTTGTTGAGATTTTCTTTGGAACCATCATGGACAATAAGGATAAGACCAAGGATGGGATTCCGGCACGCAAGGATCTGCAACTCCTTAAGATAAAGAAGAAAATGTGGTTGAAGGAGCGAGAAATGGCAAACCTCCAGAAATGCCACCAGCACCTTATTGTCTGTCTATAGAAGAGAGGAAACTAGTATGCAGAACTCTTAGCAACCTGAAGGTTCCTATTGGTTACTGCGGGAATTGTAAGGGCAATGTATGTTTGCGTGACTTTCAGTACAAAAGCTTGAAGTCTCATGACTATCACATTCTAATGCAGGGTTTGCTACCTGTTTTTCTGATGTACTGTTTCAAAGAGCATAAGCCATTTCTCGAGGCAATCCTACAAGTGTCATTGTTCTTTAAAGTTCTTTGTGCTAAGGTTATTGATATTGCCGAGCTTCGTATCATGCACCGACGTCTCGTGGAGTCTATATGTGTTTTTGAAATGTATTTCCTGCCTGCTTTTTTTGTTACAATGATACATGTCGTCGTACACTTGGCAGAAGAGGCAGAAACATTGGGACCTGTTACAACTAGGTGGATGTATCATTTTGAAAGGTGATTCACTTAATTGAGTAATATTTTTGGTTTAGTTTTTTATGGAAGTAAATGACTTATTATTGTTTTTGTGCTTACATGCATAGGATGATGAGAACATTCAAAGTTTTTGATCGCAACAAAAACTATATAGAGGGATCTATTGTAGAACAGTATCTATTAGCTGAAGCATTGAGACAAATGTATGGAGTATATTCTGAATGGTAAGGAAAAGTGTTACAAGAAAGGAATGATACCTAATGCCGAGGACATTCACGAAGGTCTATACCCGCCAAGTAAGTCTGAAGGGAAAAGATATCAGATACCCAACCCACAGTACAGACAAGCACGCAGATGGGTATTGATGCATTTGGAAGAAAATAGTGAATGGGAAAAGTAAGTAATACTTTACAATTTTCTTATCATTTCTTAGTACATAAACTTACTGCCATGTTGAGACTTGAAATAGTTAGGGGTGAATGAACAAGCAAAACTGAACTGAAATAGTTGAATGAACAAACAAATTTGTAGATTATGGAATGGTAATTATATATGTTCACAACGGTCACTCTGTTCATTGCAGGAAGTATGACTTGTACATTGAAAATTTTTCTGTTGGAAGAAGAAGGAATTCAAGGAACCCTGATGATTACATCAAATGGTTAACACAAAATTTCAGGACAAAGACATGACAGATTTTAAGCGGCTCGTTGATGGTCCATCTCGATGGGCAGTATCACATAATGCATATTCAGTAAATGGGTATATCTTTTATACAGTAGATGCAGAAAAACACTTGACCACCCAGAATAGTGGAGTGTCCATGAATGCCACAACCACGTTCAGAGCAAGTGCCAAAGATTGTAACACGGTGGACGATGATGCAACTTATTTCGGAATTGTTAAACAAATACCAGAACTGGATTATACCACCTTCAAACAAACTGTTTTTTACTGGATTGTGTTCGTATACAAGACAAGGTTGACAGATGCTATGTGGATGCTGATACAAAACTGATATATGTAAACTTTGTAACGGTTTATGGGGAACACAAAAGACACTGATGAGCCATTTATCCATTCTTCTCAAGCTAGCCAAGTTTTTTATTGCAAAGATGAGAGTAGGCCTGATAAGAAGTAGCATATTGTTTTAGAATCTCCACAACGACGAGGTCCTAATGTGAATGCTTTTGAGGATCCTTATGTTTTTACTGGCACAGCTACAGAATCTTCCATAACGTCTGCGAACTTAGATGATAACAGTAATTGGGAAGAAGATGCATTTGTAAGTTTAACCATTTTTAATGAATTAGTTGCTTCATTTTATCAAGGTGTTGTAATGATTATTAGTTACGATGTTACAGGAAGATTAAGGAGAGGCAAAAGCATCCCAACAGTTGCCTTGAGAAGTTCAACACCAGTGAACGTCCCAACAAAAGCTAATTCGGCATAAAAAATGGATTGATATTGTTTTTTGAATTGGATTTTTCTTTGTTGCACAGATATTCAGTTGCAATCATGATGCAGACTTTTTTAGATTGTTGCTTTGGGTCTCAGTTAAGTTTAATTCAATTTTAAATCTTCGATGCAATTCGCCTCAATTCCAAACGATAAAGTTCCAATTTCTTTAATTTTACTCGAATTTGTTCCAATTCGATCGATTTTTGTCAAAAAAGACTTAAATAGTTTTCAATTTATAACAATCGATGTACCGAGTTTTGATTATAGCCATACAACTCGATGCAAATCGCCTCAATTCGAAAGGATGAAGTTCAGATTCCTACAATTTTACTCGAAGTCGTTCCAATTTAATCGATTTTTCGTCAAAAATACTCAAATTGTTTTCAACTTATAACAATCGAAGTACCGAGTTTTGATTAAGCCATACAATTAGATGCAAATCTCCTCAATTCCAAATGATGAAGTTCCAATTCCTACAATTTATTTGAATTCGTTCCAATTGGATCGATTTTTTATCAAAAATACTCAAATTGTTTTCAAATTATAGCAGTTGAAATACTGAGTTTTGATTATAGCCATACTATTCGATGCAAATCGCCTCAATTCGAAAGGATGAAGTTCCAATTCCTAAAATTTTACTCGAATTCGTTCCAATTTAATCGACTTTTTATCAAAAATACTCAAATTGTTTTCAGTTTATAACATTCGAAGTACCGAGTTTTGATTATAGCCATACAATTCGATGAGAATCGCCTTAATTCCAAATGATGAAGTTCTGATTCCTACAATTTTACTTGAATTCGTTCCAATTCGATCGATTTTTTGTCAAAAATACTCAAATTCTTTTCAAATTATAGCAGTTGGAATATCGAGTTTTGATTATAGTCATACAATTCGATGCAAATTGCCTCATTTCGAAAGGATGAAGTTCCAATTCCTATGATTTTACTCGAATTCGTTCCAATTTAATCGACTTTTCATCAAAAATTCTCAATTTTTTTTATAATTTATAACAATCGAAGTACCGAATTTTGATAATAGCCATATAATTTGATGCAAATCGTCTCAATTTCAAATGATGAAGTTCCAATTTCTACAATTTTACTCGAATTCGTTCAAATTCGATAGATTTTTTGTCAAAAATACTCAAATAGTTTTTAATATATAACAATATAAGTATTGAGTTTTGATTATAGCCATACAATTCGATGCAAACCTTAATTTAAAAGGACTGGAAAAAATATCATATAACTAAAAATCGGCTTTATGACCCAAAATTGATCGAAGTTGACGTAAATTAAAGTCAAAATTGATTTTGACCGTAACACAAATTTTGTTACTAAAGAAAATCAATAGTTGAGTAAATAAAGTTAATAATAATATAATAATACAATAATATATTATTAATATAATAAATAAATTAAAGGAGCCCGGTGCTTTATGATTTTAACACAAAAGCACAATTTATTTTTTTGATTAATATTGACTGTGCAATAACATATGAAGCCTTATATAGGGGCTTCCCATTCCAATAGAGGGGCTTCCCATGGTTGAAGGCTAACCCAAATATTGGATAAGGGATACCCTATGATAATAGAAAATACCTATATTGCCCTTTACTCTATAACCTAAACAAAAAAACCTATTAAAACCTAAACAAAAAACTCATCCTCTTCCCAACCGTAAATCTGCTTCTCTTCAACTCTCCTTCTCCCCATTTTTTTCTCCATCAAATTCATCGTCTTCGATTAATCGTTGATTCGAAAATTTATAATCGTCAATCAAACACTATAATAAAGATGACAAATTCTACTAAAGGTATAGAAGGTAGCAGTTATTTGAATCAAAATCAATCAAACGAAGAAAACCGGACTCATCAAGAAATTGAAGAACATACCGGTGGCAAAGGCAATCAAACTCCCCAACCATAACCAATGGTGTATATGAGGTATGATTATACAATAACCCATGTTATTTTTCTCCTTTTTGTGATCATAATGTGTTAGAATGATTGATTTCAAAGAAACAAATTAAGTTTCCAGAAACATTTACGGTTGGGTTATGTTCAAATACCAACCGTAAATATAAGTTCTCAAGAACTTACGGTTGGGAATCCAACCGTAACTGGTTTTTTCTAGATTTTACGTTTAGGTTATTTCCAAACCCAACCGTAAATCGGGATAAAGGAGATGAAGATGAAAGTTTACGGTTGGGTTCGATTTTGAACCCAACCGTAAACTATTTTGCAGTAAAACAAAAAATGGTATTTACGGTTGGGTTCGATTGTCAATTCCCAACCGTAAATTATCCTGGATAGTTCAAATTTTTTTGATGATTATTTATTGTTGGGTTCGATTTTCAATTCCTAACCGTAAATTCTTCTGGATAGTTCAATTTTTTTTTATGATTATTTACGGTTGGGTTCGATTGTCAATTCCCAACCGTAAAATCTCCTGGGTAGTTTAACTTTTTATTGATGATTATTTACGGTTGTGTTCGAATGTCATTTACCGACCGTAAACATGTTTACGGTTGGTTTTAAAGCCACAACCAGCCGTAAATTTGTTTACGGTTGTGTTTGATATGTGTAACCCAACCCTAAAGAATTCTGAATTTTTAAATTTTTTGTTATTTGTGTTGAATTGTTTGGAAATTATCTAACTTGTGCTTTCAATTTGTATTGATTGTATGTTGTAGGAATAAGGATAGGGCAAAACCCAAGAACAAGAGGGGTAATAATTTAACACCGATTGATCACACTCCCACCCCTCGCCACGAAGTTCATTTAGGGGTAGATAATAGAGGCTTGAGAAAGAACGATAAGAAGAAGAAGAATTTTGAGTATGGGGTGGCAGCTCTAGACAAGAAGTACTACCTCAATCCCATGTTTTCGAAGACTTCGAAGACTTCGAAGATCTACCGGTGGTGAGTGGAGGTGCGCTTGTGATTAGAGAACCACCACAAGAGGAAGAATGTGATGAAGAAGAGACGGATGGAGAACAATTTGTCGATCAAGGCAAAGGTAAAGAAATTATTGTTGCTTCGCTTCAACCTCAAGTGAAGGAACGAAAGCCAAGGAAGAAACCTTCACCGAAAGGAAAGCATATTCCCAAAGGCAAAGACGTGTTGTTCCCTAAGAAGAAGAATGGAAGACTTTGGGGTGAGGCCCCAGACAGGTCTGCAATATTATTTGGTTATCCGCATTCATGGGCTGCCAAAGTTGCTGAGACTAGGGTATTAATCTAAAAACTTCTCTTGTTTTGTTAACTTTTCGTTTGTTTAACTTCAAGTTATAACTTGTTGGTACGATTTTAATTTAAAAAGATTATTTTTATTCTTTTTAGGATCATACAAAGGCCGTGAAGAAATTGGTTCGTCAAAGGGCTCAACATTGGCCGTTAGCTGAAGAATGTAAAGTCGTCCGTGTTCTCGTAAATGGTATAGGGTTAGCTCCCGGAATTACCAATACTATGTTGGAATATGACAATGTTACATGCACAACCTTCACGGAACGTTATTGGCCTGAAACCGATACGTTTCATCTCCCATTCGGCGAGATGACAATAACTCCGGATGATGTCATGTCAATTTTTGACTTACAAGTTGAAGGAAAAGCCGTGTATGAAGATTTTGACAACAACATGTCTTGGAGTGATCTCTGTGTCCTTGTTAAAGACACACTTGGATGAGAGAAGACAGAAGCCGAGTTAGAGTTTAAACTGGCTGCTGGAGATAAACCGGGTGAAGTTCCGAAGAAAGGTTTAGGTATGACCAATAAGATCTTGTTGTGTAGTCTGAGGGAGAAGTTTGGAGGAACCATGCAATTGGAAAAGGATGGGGTCGTCATATATGAAACTAGAGCTATGCGTACAGCCAGGGCGTATCTGTTATATATGCTTGGTACCATCTTCTTCGCTGACAACTCGGGAAATATGGTCAACGCTCACTTTCTACAGTGGTTGAAGGATCTCCGGAAGACGCATGAGTATTCATGGGGAACTGCCACCCTCGCTTACCTACTTTCCAACCTTAGAAAAGCTTCGAGGGTTAGAGGTACTGAGATTGCCGGGAATACTGGTCTTCTTCAGGTAATTTATTGTTGGAATTTCAATATTTAACTTAAATTTTTTTTTTGCGCATTATCTTATATTAATATTTATTATCTTCATAGGCATGGGTTTATGATCACTTTCCGATCCTGGCTCCTAAGACGGAGTGGAGCGGTGATTTTACTGGACCTACAGGAAAGAAATTCATATTCACCGGTACTCAGTCAAAGCGTAAAGAAGTACAGATAGCAAAGAAGAGAAGTGAAATTGATGATTTCACCGTAGAAGATGTGGTGTTTGATCCTTATGTGAAGATTGACATAGTTGATGATGGAGTAGTAAAAGATTTACGTCAATTCTCGGACGTGGCATGGTACAACGGGCCTTTGTACCATCCGTTTGGGTTCGTGATGTGCAACCCTCGTCGAACTCCCCGCCAATATGGCTATGTCCAAACCAAGGTAACAATCGAAGCCTTTAAATGTGTGTGAATAGCTCCATGATCGAAGGCCCAAGCATCGTGCTCAACTACATCCCAACGCCTTCGGTCGCGGTTTGGAACAACCGCTATAAAACAGAATATCAAATCCAAAAGGGAGGAGGTAAATCCATCTCCGGGAACAAAAGAGGCCGTAGAAGATTACTTGGATTGGTATCGCCATTTTGGTCATCCAAATGTGATTAATATTGATCCAGAATCTATGAGAATACTTCAAAGGGGTCAAGGAAACAACAAAGGAGATCTCAGTGATGTTTGGAAAAAGGCATATTTTAACTTGGTACGTAAATTACTTATGTTATTAATGTTTTTAATATTTATTACTAAAGACTAAACCAATATTTGTTTTCATATGTGAATAGAAAAAGAAAGCACTTGCATTGGCAGAGTCTATGACTCCATGCATAAGTAGAGGTGATGTGATGACAGTTGAGCAACAAAAGAACCTGCAACACAAAATGAGGAAGCTTCATGAATCAAACGAAGATGAGATGGTGCGAAGCTTAAAGAGGAGTAAAGCCGATACAAGAGGTGTGAATACTAGACAAAGAGAGCCGCAACCTAGTGATGAAGACACACATGATGAAGCCGAGGATGTGCAAGGTGGTGCTCGTACTCGTGGCGGTTGTGTTGGTGCTCGTACTCGTGGCAGTCGTGTTGGTGCTCGTACTCGTGGTGGTCGTGCAGGTCCTCGTACTCGTTGTAGCACGAGCAAAAAAAGAGTTCATCATGGTGATCGACATACCCCTCCTCTTTCTCCTTAACTCTACGTTGATTCTAAAAATTGCGTCAAACTTAGGGTTTTTTTTGTGGGTGGATTATAACTTCTTGCGACAATATTCATATCTCAATTTAGTTAGAATGTATGAGAAAGTTTTTATCTTAAATTGGTCTAGCTAAATTTCATGTTTTATTTTAAAAAATTTCAAGTTGGAAACCAAGCAAAGGAGAAATCAACTTAAAAAACAAAACAACTGATTATTTACGAAGTTGGGTCCGCAAGTCCATACCTAACCGTAAAACAACCAGAACCATATTTCCTAAAGTTACAGTTGGTTGTTGAATCAAAACCCAACCGTAAATATTCCTGGACCCTTTTACAGTTGGGTTCGATTGACAATTGCCAACCGTAAATTATCCTGGATAGTTCAAATTTTTTGTTTTGAAGATCATTTACGGTTGGGTTCGATTGTCAATTCCCAACCGTAAATTCTCCTGGGTAGTTCAAATATTTTTTTTTGATTATTTACAGTTGGGTTCGATTGTCAATTCCCAACCGTAAATTCTCCTATGTAATTGAACTTGTTTTGTGTTGATTCTTTACGGTTGGGTTTTTGTTTGTTTGAATGACCCTATTTACTTTAAATCTAGTAAAATTGAATGAATAAGTTTAAAAATTCGATTTTTAAACCCAAATTTGGAGTGAAAGGAAATACAAAAAATAAGGGTCCAGGAACATTTACGGTTGGGTTGAGACTCAAAAACCCAACCGTAAAACTGTAGGGAAAAAAATGTCAGGTTTACGGTTGGGAATCAAAAACCGAACCCAACCGTAACTGGTGCAACAAATACCCATGCACATAATGCGTTACGGTTGGGTCCTATGCTAAAACCCAACCGTAAAACTGTTAAGATTGATTGTTCCGCCATGAAAATTGGGTTACGGTTAGATTAAGATGAACACCTAACCGTAATTGTTAGTTACGGTTGGGTACGATGCTGAAAACCCAACCGTAAAACTTTACGATTTGGTTTTCCGCCATGAAAGTACGGTTACGGTTTGGTTAGGATGAACACCTAACCGTAAATGTTGTCTACGGTTTGGTTCGACAAGAAAACCCAACCGTAATGTTCCCTGAATCACAAAAGATTCATACTTTTTTACGTAATTTCATCAAATTTAAGCCATAAAAAGACCAAGAATTTAAGTTAGAGGTATACCTGACTACTCTGGTTGAGTGAATCAGAATCTAGGGTTTTTAAAAAAATTACAAAAGATTCTCTTTCATTTCTTCTACTTTTTCTTCCCACCAAACCAAAAAGAAGAAAATTTTGATTTAATTTGATTAAATATAAGATTGTTTTAGATTAATTATTGTTATCCTAACCTATTAGTTAAGTAATTTTACTAATATTAATTAAACAAGGGTAATTTAGCCATTATGAAAATATAATGATAAAGAGTTTTTAAAATTCATATCTAGTTTCTCTATTTTGTCTTCATACGAAAAACCCCTCTATTGGAATGGGAAGCCCATATATAAGTCTTCGTAACACAAGAAAGCCTTAGTAAGAAGCTTGACCCGTGTAAAATATGTTATTCTCGTGTGCACAATGCTATATGTTATGCTATTAGTAGTAATAAAATTATAAAATGGGACGCGTGTGCTTATAAGGAAAAAAAGAAGAAGACGCGTGTTAGTAAAGGAAAGAAGATAGGAATAGGAGTAGTAGAAATAGGGGAAGTTCGTTTAGTTTTTTTTTTCTTTTCATTATCAGAATCATTTTCCCGTGTTAGTATAGGAAAGAAGCTATGTTTGGTATGATTTCTCCTCAGGATTATTTTTTTTTGTCAGAGATTAAGGGGAAGTTTGTTAGGATTAGGGAATTTTTGGTTCAAAATATTAGGAAAGATCTCTGCAATTGCCGTAGGATGTAAATCTGATGGTGTTGATTCGAGTGAAGTTAACCAACAATTGATTCAGTATATGGAGAGATGGAATGCAAGATGAACATGTCAGGCGAGAATAATCCTCTCAAAAATTTTTGATTTACTGAACCCCTAACAACTTTTGGGCGGGATGAAAATCAAACGAAAATGTTTTTGGGCGGGATTATTTCCGCTTGGTGTTCTGAAATCAACTATAAAGTTCAACCCCTTGTTGAACCCTAAATTCATTCCTAAAAATTGCTTTTTTGGGGGATTATCATCTAATCTTTCAATCAAAAAGTAACAGCAGCTAAGGTATGTTTTTTTTATGCTTCTCTCTACCTTAATACCTTAATTGATTTTTGATTGAAAATAATAATGGGTTTCAATTCAAACTAGCTTTGATTGAATCCGAACTTGAGTTTCAGATAATAACACAAAATCAAATCTGAATTAGGTTTGTAGAACCTAGCATTCAATAGAAACCCTACAACTTTGTGTGTATAAATCTGATTGTTTGCACAGTTATATGTGTGTACATTTTTGTGTATAAAAGTCAGATTGTTGTTTTGATTACGGAACTATCAAATTTTATGTACAGTTTTATGATTCATTGCGAATATACGTTCCTTCATGGAACTCTGTTATTAGAGGTCAGGGAATAGAGGGTCTGATAAGTAAATTACCATGTTCAGATCGCATGCGCTCCTTATTTTCAGATCGCATACTCTGTTATTACTTTCTCCTTTCTGCTCAGTCTTTCATTGATTTGAAAAGTTGATTTCAAGATTTTGTTTCCTGTTGAAGTAGATGCATAGTTCTAGTTTGTTACTTCCTAAGTAGTGATGTTTGTTTGTGAGATTTTGAGTCTTGTTGAAGTAGATGCATAGTTCTGAGTCAACAGCAAGTGTGGTTTCAATGGCAATAACCTGACTGCCGCTTAGAGCCATTGAAGACTTGAAGTTGAAGAATCCCCTGCTCAATCTCACTTGATGGCAATAACCTGACTGTCACTGTTTCCTTGTTGATGTGATCACTCAATTGAATACTTAGTTACTCTAGGGCAGGATGGCAGCATGTAACTAAAATAACAATCAATATCAATTGACTCTGAAAATCATAACAATTCAGGAATCTTGTGTGCACATGTGCAGCTGTTTTCCTCTTGCTGAGATTTTGAATTACGGGCGATAGGTCTGTTTGATATTCAATAAGTTTTGTTGATGTTTCAGATGACTGGAGGAAGTAATATCATTTCTCATACTACCACGGTTGATTCGAGGGAAAACAGCCCTCCCTTGAACTGGTCTCCCCTGTCTCATAGTCGCAACCCGACAAGGTCTGAATCAAGTCATGGTGAACATAGTTCTGGAAGCTTAAGTGGAGACATAGGAAGTGGATATAGATCTTATTCAAGTGATGCTCTGTGTGGTACGAGCCAACACGATGAAACTGCATTGAACCATGAATCGCACCTTGCTCTTAATTCACCAGATAATGAAATTGAGAACATTCATGTAAACAGTGATGGTAATGTTAGATATCTTCTCTATGATTTCCATAGTTTTTAAGTTATATTATCTACAATTTATTCATTTCTAATAGTTTTTGGTCGTTCAAATATATTATTTTCTAAATCACATATGGTTGTTCATTACTTATGCTAATTTTTGTTTTTCCAACCTAGATGAGCGGTTGCCGGTATCCTTTAATGAGCATGGGCAATGGAATGGGTCAGGGTAATTTGCAACCTGGATCGGAGAGATTACTAGGGCGCAAATGCCATTGAGGTATGTGAAATGGAAACAGGTTCCTGCGATTACAAAGAAGGCATTTGGAACTCTGTTCAAGTGAGTCCAGTTGTCTTTTTTTCTTCCCTAACCTTATGTTCATATGACATTATATATTTTTTTGGCTTTATATAATCTTATCAAGTGCTGAATAATATGCTTATATTGCATTATTTAGAAATTTGAGTCATGAGTTTATCCTTCATTTTTATTATAGAAGTACCAGGTAACCAACATCCATAAGGATTATGTTATAACAAAAGCAAACAGTGCTTGGAGAACAGAAAAATCTAGACGAAGACGATTAGTCAGGGATGCTAAAACTGTGGAAGCAAAGAAGAGAAGATTGCCAACATACTGTAAGAAGGAAGATTTGGAGGCGTTTATTACTCACAGCACTTCTGAAAAATTTCAGAAAAAATCTAAACAAGCAGCGGAAGCACGGTCACAAGTGAAGGCTCAGTACACAGGTGGTAGGAAAGGTATCCCTACAAGATGGAAAGAATTGGTAAGTATTTTGTCGGCATAACTGGTTTTGTTATGCATTTAGATTAATTATTTTGTTTGTAGAACTTTTTTACTTCCTTTCTTAAAATACATTGCTATGTCATCTTTATTGTGGTTAATTGAGTCCTTTCTAGGTACTTCTTAAGATCTTATATCATTGGGATTCTCCTTCAGTTCTATGATTTTTATAATTTGTAAAGATATTTTATGCATTTTGTTGTTATAGGAAATGAAAAGTCCCACTGGTGAGATATATAGGCCTTCCGTCTTTCTGGAAACACATGAATTCACCCAGATGATAATCCCTCATCTTCTAAATCATTGGCCGCTGCAAAAGTGGTAAGTTCTCCCGTTTTTTATATTATTTATTGATAATATCAGTTAGTCTCCAGCTTTAGTTGATTTATGTTGATGTGTAGGCATTAGTGAAGGAGGCATATGATAAAGATTCATCAGCACAAAAGTGTTTAGCCATCGACGCTGTTACCATGGTGAGTGGTAGATTTGTTCAGTAGCTTACTCAATACATAATCACACAATATATTGACTTACAGGCATGCTCAAGCATGCATTTTATACATCACAGATTCACATTTATATGCATTTAGAGAAGATAATACCTAGTATACCTGAGTTGTTTCAGGTCTCTATGCCAAAGATTCATATATTTGGTTTGCAGTTGTTTTCTATCTTTAATTGTACAATTATCGAGTGTTTTGTATCTTCAATTGTTTTTCTAAAATTCAATGAATCTGAAATTCCTTCATATATATGGCTGGACATTTGGCGTTGATCGAAAGGATACATACGCAGGACGGGTGCTGGTGTTTCTAAACCCGATTTATTGCTACTGCGTTTATGAAGGCCAAGTTGCAGGAAGAAAAGGACAATGTGCAGAAAGAGAAGCAGAAAAACGAAGCTTTGAAAGCACAGTTGGATGCTGAAAGGCAGAGAAGTAGCGCTGGAGTACATGATCAGATCTCTAATAGCTCCTATCAGCAGGTGAACTTGCATACATTTTTTTGGTTGATCAGAATAACAAGTTGCGTACATATTGAATACAGTTTTTAACTTGGTATCTTGTTACACAGGATTTTCGGATCCCAGCAGCACCTCCTTCGTTTTGCCTTTGCTTTTTGAGGAACTTTAGGAAAAAAGCTGTTGCATCCAATGTAGTCAATCTCGGATCTCGGTCGTCGCGGCCGGGACCTTGACACCTTGACACCTTGATCTCGGGGAGATTATCGGTGAAATATCGGATAAATGTAAATGTTAGATTTATTTTAAATATAATATATAAACATAAATTTTAAGAAAGAAAAACAAATAATGAGTTAAACAACGAGCATATTACAACTTTGAAATACAAAGTTTGACCAACTCTAATTAAACAACAAGCTATGTGCTGGAGGTAAAAAAGAGATAGTCACTAAGGCAATAACACAAACATGTTATGTACCATTTTTCATTCACTATGGCTGCAGATTTTCATAACTTCTAAATTCTTTCTAGTTCTTGTAAAGATAAGTTTAAGAAAAATCTCTCATTCGGAAGTCATATATTCAATTCATTCATCAAACAAAAATAAGAATCAACCTAAACCAATTTTTCCTTTCAAAGCTATCATCCTACCTTCCTTGACTTGATTAGGTCTCAATTCGGGAAGAAGAAGAAGAACAATGCAGACAAGATTCGAAGTTTCGTGCATTCGAATCAAAGACAGAGGAGGGGTTAGATCATTGGCTCGGGTTGGTGATGGAATTCATCTAGAATTTTGGTAACATAAGTTTTTTTTTTTTATAAATCAGATTTCGAGAGCCATGATGTCATTAGTAGTTTTGGGTCCAACTTTTTTATCAAAAAAAAAATTCAAAAAAAAAAAAATCAAAAAAAAAAAAATTCAAAAAAAAAAAATTTCAAAAAAGAGCTTTTGGGTCCAACATTGGCCGAGATACGGGCGTCGCGGCCGATATTCGCGTTCAAATCGCGGGGAGCGAGATCTCGGATATCGTCAAGGAAAATGATCGATACCTTGAAAATCGCCGCAATCTCGGCCGTAACGGCCGAGATTGACTACATTGGTTGCATCTGCATATGTTGATAAAGCAAAGTCGCCTAATGATGAAGATTATGACTGCATGATTGATGAAATCATAGATGAAATTTTTAACTTGGTATCTTGTTACACAGGATTTTCGGATCCCAGCAGCACCTTCTTCGTTTTGCCTTTGCTTTTTGAGGAACTTTAGGAAGAAAGCTGTTTCATCTGCATATGTTGATAAAGCAAAGTCGCCTAATGATGAAGATTATGACTGCATGATTGATGAAATAATAGATACAGGTGCGAAGTTATGCGTTAGAGATAATGGAGTACTTGGAGATGTTTCAAGAGGTGAAATGATTAAGTGGCCAAAAGCTTATCTAACTCCTATAGGAGAGAGACCAAATTAGAGTGGCAAGTTGACATTTGACTGAATTCAGTTTTAATGTTTGATACGTAGAGTTGTTAGTATTTATTTTTCGGTTCGTATTCGGAGATTCTAATTTCTTAAATGTTATTTTGGGTTTTGGGTAATTAATAAAGTTAATTTCAATTATTTTTTTAAGATTTTATTTCTTTTTAAATTCAGTTTAAATTAGAATTTTGTTTCTCTTCCAGATTGAACCAAAATCAGTTTCAGTAACACTAAATCTAAATTTGAATAAATTTTATATTTAAAAAAATCTAAGTACCCAAATCTAAATCGGTATATCTAAAATATCTATATACTCAAATCTAAATCGGTCATTTTTTTTTAATTAGTATATCTATTTTTATTAAAACGCCTTCTTTATGGTATATCGATCGTGATTGTATTTAAAACCCAATAAATATGGTATTAAACTCTTTATTTATGGCACCCAATAAATATGGTATTAAACTCCTTATTTATGGCAGATATTATCCTTTATTGTATTTAACATACTATAATCGTGGTACTAAATAACAGATTCTATTGGTGATTTAAAGTCAAATATTTTATTTATTAAATAATTCATGATTTTAAACAACACATTCTATTCGTTATATTTAATAGCGTTTTTTATTCGTCATTTATAAAAAGTTACATTAAATAAAGGTTCGAATAACGTATGAAATCCGTGATAAACCATGTTTTATAACTGATTCCTTTTGTTGTTGATAGCCCCTTCTGGACTAGTGATGAGGGAAGTTTGCAACAATATCTCTTTCGATATCTTGCTACTTAACTGCCTAAATAAGGGAATGGTTGTCTTTTTTTGATCGATCAAAAGGAAATTCATTACATATGAGGTACTTAAGAGGGGTACCTCAACCCAATGAAGACAACCGGGAACCGAAAAAAAGAAAAACAAAGGAAAAAGCAAAAAACGCACCAAACGACACACGTCTAACGACTAAGCTAAGGAGGGCGAAATAACGAATCCCATAATGCCACTACCACATTTGCCGTTAGACCTAGCATTCTTGTCTTAGCTTCGGCCCAAAAGAATGCTTGAAGTTTAATGTTTCTAATGAGGCTTTTCAAATGCTTCTTCTTGTTATGGAAAATTCTTGCATTCCGTTCCTTCCAAACACAGCACCAAATTGATACCGGAATGTTTCTCCAAATTCTATCGAGCATTTCATCTCCCCAATTGGCGCTCCAAGATTTTACATTGAGATTGATGTTAGAAGAATAATTCCAATGCCCCTCAACTCCTTCTAGAAAGTAGTCCCAAATTCGACGGATCCTCCAACAATCATAAAATAAGTGAGTACTAGTTTCATCGTTTACCTCGCAAAAGCAACATAAACTAGAGATATCCATCCCCCTTCTAATGAGCTTGTCCTTAGTCAAAATCCTATCATGAGAGAGAAGCCAAAGAAAGAAGTTGATTTTGCAAGGGTAATCCCGACTCCACACAATCTCGGACGCATAATTTGAGTCATCTAGCTCCTCTTCCCTTCTAATGCCATCCTTGACCGTATAATAACCATGCTTGTTTCCGACCCAAAATCGGCTATCCAAGACACCTTCTTGAATAGAAACGAAAGAAAGAAGGTTGGAAATGGTTGAGACTTCACGCGAGATGGAGGGAGAGAATTTTCTTCGAGACATAAATTTCCATCGAATGCTATCACCGACTACTTCAAACATACTTGCCACCACTAAATCCTTGGTCTTTGAGGCTTCATAGGCTAGATAGAACAAGTCGCATAACCTTCCTTCACCAATCCAATGGTCTTTCCAAAATCTAGTTTCTTTTCCCTCGCTAATTTTGAATTTAATATTATTTTTAAGATCATTGAGTTCTTTGTAGATATTAAACCAAAGACTACCTCCTTTGGGAAAGGTTGAATTTAATAAGGGAATGGTTGTTAAGGTCTACAATTGAGGAATAAAATCACCGAGAGTATTCAGGACGAAAGAAAAAACAAGATTGAAGAAGATATTATGAGATTTGTTCCTAATGAATTTAAAGAGTTTGGAAAGTTTTAAGCAACAAAGGAAACAACGTGAAGAAACAATATTGTCAAGCTGTAATAACCTGGTCACGAACCAAATGAAAAGGAAAAAAATATATCACATCGAGATATCTTGATTTGCCGAGATGATTCTCATTGAATGAGAGGATTTGATGAGTCGGGAAGGCTTTATTATAAATAGAGATGTTTGGGAAGAGTTTAAAGGGGCTGGCTGGAAGCCAGAAATCAATCTAGAAAAAAAATCTGCCATTGTTAGGGTTCTTGAGTGAAGAAGGAAGAAGAATAAGAAAACCACGTGAGAAAAAAGGCCCAGAAACCGTTGCCTAATCATTTGTATTCATTAGCATTAGCAACGGTTTTCATGATAGTATCAACGACAGTTTTGGCTTTAAAGCTAACAGAAGGAGTCGTATATTCACTAAATCATTTTAATCCTTCTCCGACGCATTGGATTAGTTATTTCTTGTAATTTTTTTTTATAAAATCATAAATAATATGGCTTCTTCTATATTTTCTTCTACTTTTTTTTGCCATGAATAACTGGAATCCTCACTTAGCATTAAAGAGGAAGTCCTATTATGTTTGCTAGCAAGTTGTAATTATTTTCTATAATAATTTCTCTTGGTCCTATTTCTTGATTAATCATGATAATAATTTCTTCATGCGTCCTATGATGCTTAATTAATCGTTTTAAATATTATTTTTAGAGAATATCATTTTATAATGAAGATAATTATTAATTATTTGAGAAAATAATTGATTAAAAATTCCATATCTTCCAAGACGTAAATCTTTTGTCCGAAATCGTCTTGTGTAATATATAGAGAAAATTATAGAAAATGGTTGCAAACATCTAGTATGCATAGTAGTGAGTGGAATCTAAAATCCTAGGTTTTCTTTCACTTGTAAATCAATTTTAGTTTTATTTTATGTGTTTTAGAATTTAGAATATAATCAAAAAAATTAAGTTTGTCATTAGCAAATTAATTGAATAAAAATTAGAAATTACAATTCTGAAATCTCTGTCAAATGAGCCGTGGTTGCATACTATCTCATCGACAACCATACTCTTGCAGTATAAATTGAAATCCTATCAAGTTTTTGGCGCCACTGCCAGGGACTAGCAAAATATAGGTTTGAGAGTATCTGATAGACGCATATTTGTGTCTTTATTAGTCCCAGAAATATATGTTGTTAGTATTTTATTTTGTACTAATTTGCTTAATTATTGTGTTTTAGGTATTTTTAAAGAATTAATAATTGACGAAGAATTAGATTAAAATTGATAAAGGCATTCCTAAGAAGTGATAAAGACACCCACAAATTGATAAAGACACCCAACCTCTTGTATTTGAAATTGAAATTTAGCGGACACTTTATACCTCAGTTGCGTGGACTGATAACAAGATTTGGTAGAGATATTGTTGGGACTAAGACAAGGAATATCTTTTTTCCTTATTATTCAAAGTTTTGCATCAAATCAAATACATCTCGGTGAAACAGTTGGAAGTTAAAATAAAGGAAAGAAATATTATTGAGTGGAGAAAGTATTCTGCGAGATATTGTTCTCGAGATTCGGATAAACAAACAACATCTTATCTCGATTATTAAGGAAATAAAACGTAGAACCAAGGGAAAAAAGATAACTGCTGAGATTTTATGAAGATCGAGCTATATTTCAAAAGAAAAAAAAAAGCAGATCGTGACTGTCGAGTATATTTCTTGATTAATTGCAAAGATTTGAGAGAATATTTTGGCAAGAAAAGGTTATAGTATAAATACAGGGTCAAATAGAAGAAAAAGGGAGGCTGGCAGAGGCCAGAGATCGAGAAACAAGGAAATCAGATTTTCTCTACAAGCCAGTTCGAGGAAGAAGGACGAAGAAGAACATACCACGGTTTGTAACTGTCGTTAAAATTATGGTATTAACTTTTAAACTCAACAGCTTTAGCAACGTTCTTGCTACAGCTCATGTGAAAGTTTTTAAGTATAATACAAAAGTAAATTGTGTTTTATTTGCTGCTCATGAGGTGTGTCGTTTATTCAATAAAGAAATAAAAGAAAATTCGTAAGTTTTTCTTATTCAATAAATTTAAGGATTAATCGATTTTCTTTTATTCTTTTTTCTCCATGAGTAGCTAAATTTTGTTCTAGTTTGATGTTTATATTTAGTATTTAATTTCTTAGACAGAATTTTCTCTATTATTTATGATATTCAATGTTTAATAATTTCTCTTCTAAAGATGCTTCATAATAATTGTTCTGAATATTTTTTAAGCTAATAATTTTTTTAAACGAAGGAGATTATACTTTTATACAATGACGCAAGTCATATAAATATTTTTAAACGTTTTATTTTCCAAAACATGAGATTGAGTTTAATATTGCTTTGAGTAATTTCAGAGTAATTGTTTAAGATAGTAATTGTTAATTTTTACAAACATCAAAAGTAGTGGAATCCAATACCCTAGACCTTTTTCTTCTTGGTTAATTAATTTGTGTAGTTATTTTATCTTTTTATTGGTTTAATATACTTAAAAATATATTTTATTTGTTTAGCACATATTTTGTCTATTAACTAGATATAATATTATCAATCCCTGTGGGAATGAACCGTGCTTGCCGCTTCTACTTAGTAGACGTCGTGCGATTACGACCATAGGTGTTGGCCTATCAGGATGCTGCATAAGTTGACAAACAAGACTCACATCGAAGGATATTTCAGGTATTTTCCATATAAGATAATGCAAAGCACCCACATTGGATATGTATTCTGTAGGATTCTTAAGCAAATCGTGATAATTTGGAATTAGCAGTTATACGTGTCTAACATAGTTTAGCATATTCCTATGTTAGTCCTCTTGAGTAGATCAAGAGCATATTTGGCTTGACTTAGAAATAAAGTAGATGATGTTCTTTTTATCTCATACAACACCTAAATCTTTGTTAGGAAATTTGGTTTGCACATTGTTGATAACAGATAGAAGAAAATCATAGTTACAACCTGTAAGTAGGATATCATCTACATACACTAGAGCCACTGAATTTTGATTACCAACTTTGTGCATAAAAAGAAAAGTATAAGCATTAGACAATACAAAATTCAGTGATACATGAGCTTTACTCAACCTGTTATATCAAGCTCTTGGTGCTTGCTTCAAGCCATAAATGGATTCGTAAAGTAAACAAACATGATCTGGTTTATCTTTGTCCACTTAACCAGGTGCATGGTTGTGTCATATAAACTTTTTCTTAAAGATCCACATGCAGAAATAAATTACTAACATCTAGTTGGTGAATTTTCCATTCAAGCTGAACTGTCGTAGATAAAATAACTCTTATAGTAGCTGGTTTATCCACAAGACTGAAGGTCCATCAAAATCAATACCTTCATGTTGATGAAACCCCTAGGCCAGCAACCTAGATTTATGTTTTTCAACACTTTCATTTAGATTTTTGTTTTATCCTAAATACCCATTTGCATCCAACCAAACTTTGATCTGAGCAAGGAGCCACTAGAGGCCAAGTGCCAGCTCCTATCAAGGCATTATACTCAGCATCCATTGCAGGTTTCCAAACTTTGCTCTTTAAAGCTTGACTAACACATGTAGGAATTATAAAATCACATAAACAGACAATGTATGTTTAGTGGCATAATAATACTTTGGCTTAAAAATACCACTCTACCCCTATTAGTCATGTTATGATTATTCACAATAATAGTAGGTGTAATAGCAGGTGGTGAATCATATATCAATAGTATCAACATTGTGAGTAATAGAGGGAGCAAGATCAGTAGGAGGAGCATTTAACATGTCAAAGATACCAGAAAAAGTAGAAGCTTGAATTATAGACTGGTATGGGAAAGCAGACCCATTGAATTAGACAATTCTTGAAAATATACACCCTTCCAGATACATCTTCAAGACATCTATAACCTTTATCAGATTGACTATAGCAAAGAAAAATACATTGTTTACTTATGGGTTCAAGTTTATTTTTGGTATAAGGTTTGAGCTAAGGATAACATGCACAACCAAAGAACCTTAAGAAAGAATAGTCTTGCTTTTTATGGAAGATAAATTCATTTGGAGAAACAAAACCAATAGATCTTGTAGAAAGTCTATTTATTAGATACTTGGCAGTGTGGAAATCATTTACCCAAATTTTGTTGGTAGACCGTATTGCATTAATAGAATTCTAGTAACTCCTAGGATATGTTTATGCTTCACCTTAGTAACACCATTTTGCTTTGGAGTGTGAGGACATGTTAACTCATGGTTAATACCTTTTGTTAGAATAAAATCTTGAAGAAGATTATTGATAAACTCACCACCTCCATCAGTTCTAGTATATTTGACAGATAATGATAACAAAAATTCAATATAAGTAACAAAAGAAATGAAAACATTTTTGAAGTCGGATTTATTTATTAATGGAAAGATCCAACAGAACTTATAGTAATCATCCACTATATTAGCATAGTAGAATGACCCTCACATAAAAGCAACATAACAAGGACCCCAAAGATCCATATGCAAAAATTCCATAGGTTGTGATGCATAAGTACAAGACATTTGACAAAGAAGTTTCTGGCTTCTACAAAGTTTACATTTATTACAGAAGAATGGTTTACTGGATACATTAGGTATATGTACAATATGACATAATTTTTGAAGATTTTGAAAGGATGGATGGCCAAATATTCTATGAAGAATGGTGTTGTTAGTGACTGTAGATGAGAATGAATGATTTATAGAGTTGAATTTGATAGGATAAAACCCATTTTTATGTGGCCCTTGCAAAAGAATCCTCCTCGAGGTCAGGTCATTCACACAAAAGCCATTAAAGAGAAAGTTATCTCACAATTATTATCAGTGGTGAATTTATAAACAGAGAGTAAGTTGCGAGATGCATCTAGAAAACTAGAACTAATAAAATATTATTAAGAAAGAAAGAATGATCATTAATATTTTTACTATAAATACTTAGGTGAGTGATATACCTTGGCCACTAGCAGTTGTTACCTCAGAACCCTCATAAGGTATAGACTCGGTGAAAAATGTAGGATTAAAGATAATGTGATTGTTAGATCCACTGGCAGCATACCATTCCTCATCAAAAATATCCCCTCCAACTAACAAAGCACTCAAGTTTGATAGAGGTTGCCTGCCTTGATATGAAAAATTCAACCTGTGATTACAAGTCAGGGAATTATGACATGAGATTTGACATATATCTGGGAAACAAGATTCTCACTTACACTGGAACCCCTACAAGATACAATTCTTGAAAATATTACAGGATTTGGATACCTACCACCTCTACCTCTGTAACCTTCTTTATAATATCCTCTATAGGGTTTTGAAGTGTGAATAACAAAATCCTTAGAATCATTGTTAGATCTAGTAGAGTTAACCATAATTTCTTCACTTATCAATATATTACGTAATTCTTGAGCATTTACTAGTGGAGATCTGATGCGAATTGAAGTTGCAAAGGAAGCACAATCAACAGATAGACCAGAGAGAATACTAGCCACTATTTCATTATATGAGACATGACATCCAGCTGCAGCAAACTGATCCTGACTTGATCCCCTCATTTTTAGATTCTGAAGTTGTGTATGCAATTGAATCACATACATTGTTGAAGTTTAAGAGAATTTTGTAGTAATAGTATTCCATAAACCTTCAGAAGTTTTAGATCCAACAACATAACAAATTACTGAATATGAGAATTGTGGATTGAATCCACATGATTAATGTAGAATCTTCTGCTTGGCAAGAATTATACAAATGATTCATAATTTCATCGTTAGCATTTTCTCTTGTGGTATACTATTCAGGACATGAAAATGAACCATCAATATACTTCATCACTTGAAACTTTCTAAACAATGGTAGCATCAAAGATTTCCATGTAAGATAGTTATCAACCTTTAGTTTTAAACGAATGATGTTTGCTATTGTATTAAGTGGTAGAGTGAAATTCGAACTGGATCCATTATAAAGAAGGAATAGTTAAATCAAGAAATTGATGGTTTTATGATGGAGGGAGATTTATGGAAAATAAATCTATTATTTTATTATTATTATTTGTATTTTATTAATATTTTTTTTAGTAGAAAAATAATTAATTTTCGGATTTATTATTTAGGGTAATTTTAGAAGAGTCTAGAAGTTTATTTTAAGAGTTTTAATAAGTAAGGAAAGTTTCCTAAAGGTAGTAGATACCTTGGGAAACAAGTTTTTAGGTTTTTGATAAATTATGGTTTGAGTCAGTTTTGGGTTTCCGTCATGCTTCATGCTTCTATACGAGGTATAAATTATTTTTTTCCGACATCAATTCATGTATATGAAGATTTTCATCAACGAGTTACACGTGCAAAACATGGTGCCGGCAAGATTCAAGGACGAATCTTCTCCAGCACCGGTAGAATGATGGAGGGAGATTTATGGAAAATAATCTTTTATTTTATTATCATTATTTGTATTTTATTAATATTATTTTTATTAGAAAAATAATTAATTTATTATTTAGGGTAATTTTAGAAGAGTCTAGAAGTTTATTTTAAGAGTTTTAATAAACTAATAAAGTTTTCTAAAGGTAGTAGATACCTTGGGAAATAATTTCTTAGGTTTTTGATAAGTTTAGGGTTTGTTTAGTATGAGTTATCTATATAAGGAGATCCAAAAACAAAAATAGAGACAATTTTTGATTAATTAAAATTACTTTATTTTCATTAAACTTGTTGAGTTTATTGGTTCTGAGTTTTATTCATAGTTGGGTTTACCCCGAAGTCTGAATATAATCTCATATTTGTAGTCGTTATTCGAATGAATTAACGAAGTCTAGATAAACCCGTAGATTTTAGGATATCTCTTTGAAGATCAACTAATTTCTATCAATTTCTGCCTATTTTATCGGTTACTTATCCGAGTTCTATTCCGCTGCAGTTTTATTATCACTTTAACACTTCCGATCTGCATCACTTGGTTACCAGAGCAAGGTCGATTTTAGGGTTAATAAGATGCGGGGTTGATAAGTTGTCACCAAGACGAAATCCGAGAAGATGTGAATATCTGATCAAATTAAAGAAGTAGATTCTGGAAGAGGTAGAACGTTATTTGAAGAAGTCACTAAAATCTCCATCTAAACCGTGCTCGCTTATTGAAGAAAACAACAGTGAAGATGACAACGTTGAAAATGTGTTTTGCCTCATGACATGGTTGCGCAAAATCAAGTTATTATTGATTGGCATAAAACTCCGATCTTTGATAAATATCCCGACGATGAGGAGGATGTGAAATTTTGTTTCTCAAAATGGCGAAGAACATCTTGTTCTTGAAAAAGAAAAACAGTCCCAAGAAGTTTCACATCATTTGATGGAGTTTCATGGATAAACTTATTGATTTGGAAATTCCTGATATTGATGAGTTATCTCTGCCCGAGAGTAAGCTAGTTGTTGATTATTGTATAGACAAATGGTCTCTCATATCTACCCTAACAAGAGAGAAATTGTTGAATCAACTTATGAAGATCCATTTTGGGTTTCCATCATACCTCATGCTTTTATACGGTGCATAAATTATTATTTTACAACATCAATTCATGTGTATGAAGATTGTCATCAACGAGTTACACGTACAGAACATGGTACCGACAAGATTCGAGGACGAATCTTCTCCAACACCGATAGAATGATGGAGGGAGATTTATGGAAAATAAATCTATTATTATTATTATTTATATTTTATTAATGTTATTTTTAGTAGAAAAATAATTAATATTCGGATTTATTAGTTAGGATAATTTTAGAAGAGTCTAGAATTTTATTTTAAGAGTTTTAATAAGTTAGGAAAGTTACCTAAAGGTAGTGGAAACCTTGGGAAACAATTTTTTAGGTTTTTGATAAATTATGGTTTGAGTCGGTTTTGGGATTTTTCATCATTTCTTGTTCCACAAGTTAGGGTTTTTCCCAAAGACTCTTTAAGAGTCCTCAAGTTATTGTTCTAGACAGTCGAATTTGATCGATAAAAATTATTTTCTTAAACTTGTTCAAGTTTAATTGATTATTATTTATAGTCGGGAAACCGAAGTCTAAATAATTATCAGTGTTCATAGTCGATATTCCTAGGAATATTTAGAAGTATGAACAAAACATCTCTTTTTTTTATTTTCTATATTATCGGGTCACCATTTTATAAAGTGAAATATGAGAGATCAAGATTAAAACTAATGGATCTGAGAATTGATACCAAGAAAGTAAAGAAAACATAAGAACTTCAGAATATCATGAAATCTTAATCAAGATAATTAGTAAGAAGTACCATCAATACTAGCAGAAGAACTTTGATGAAGACCTTCAATGAGAAAAAAAAAGTTCTGAACCAGAATCAAATGCGTGAAGCTTTACCAGTATGATACCATTAATATAACACTAAGAATAGATTGATGATATTCTTACAGAAAGATAAAAGAGATAATAATGTCATACAATTATAAAAATGACAGAGAGGTGCCTACATACTCACATGAGTAGACACCGACTATAACTGATAACGGAAAATAGAAGGAATGTGTGTAACACACGAGTACAAATAACAATAATAATAGAAATTGTTATTACATAAACAACTTAACCTACACTGCACTATTGTATTAACCTACACCACTATACAAGAGCATAAATGTTCAACCTGTCTTAATAATGTGCATGGTGCTTTTGTGATCAAGATTTTATAAAATGGGGGAGAAGTTTAAGTGGTTTTCTATGTGGAAGGCGTATACAAAATTGCCCTATAAAAATGTTTAACAGTATTTGTTGTCTACCCAAAAAATTCTAAAATATTTAAAATTCCCAAAGAGTTGTAGTGAAAACACTACAAATGAATCGAGATCAAGAGATAATTTGGATAGAAAGGATAAGAAGAAGGAGAATGAAGAAGATGAAGAAAGAAAGAGATTAGAAGGAAAAGATCTAAGAAGAATAAAGAGGAAGTTAAGCTTGTATTGTATTTTCATGAACAACCAAGAATGTCTACTGACACCCTTATATCATTCACATATTGTATGCGAAGGAAAAATTAAAACTAATAACAATAGCCGTTAAGATAAGGGCACCCTTACTCAACAATACAAAGGGCAGACCCACTAGTTCTATGACAAATACCCTCCAATCCAAATTATTCTTGTCCTCAAGAATCAGGTCTGGAAAATTCTATCTCATGAAAGTTGTGTCTTCCCAAGTAGCTTCAGCTGCAGTGGAGTGAACCCAGTGGACTAACACTTGAAACCTGTTGTTGGTTCTTCTTAACAACTCTGGTAGCTAACACCTGTAGTGGATCCACCTTCATACATCCACTGGTATCCAGACTAGGGAGTGTAGTCTAGGGAAGAAGTATTGTTCCCAGTTTAGGCTTGATTTGGGATACATGGAAAACAGGGTGAATCCTGCAAGAAGGAGGCAAGGCAAGTCTGTAAGCTACTTTTCCCACTTTTGCCAACATCTGGTATGGTCCAAAGAATTTTGCAGCGAGCTTCAGGTTCCTCCTGAGTTGCACTGAAGTTTGTATGTAAGGCTGGAGCCTGAGATACACCCAATCCCCTTCTTGGAATCTCCTTTCAGTCTTTTTTTGTCGGCTTGTTGCTTGATTCGATGTTGAGCTTCTTCCAGTGATGACTTGAGCAATATACTCATAGTTTGTCTCTTCTGTAGGTAGTCTTCAACCAAAGCATTCACAGCTGTTAAGTGAAAAATCCCAAATTGTGGAGGAGTATACCCATACAAGGCTTGAAATGGAGTCAGCTGCAGACTAGTGTGATATGTAGTATTAAACCACCATTCATACATATCCAAACAACTAACCTACTTATTAGGTCTATAGATGGTCATACATCTCAAGTGTGTCTCCAAACAAGCATTCACCCTTTCAGTTTGTCCATCAGATTGGGGATGATAGGCTGTACTCATGGGTAGTGCAGTACCCAACTTGGAGAAAAATTCTTGCCAAAATTTACTCAAAAAATGTTGTCTCTGTCAGACGACACAGTAGATATGGGTATTCCATGTAGCTTGTAAACATTTTCCAGAAATACCTTTGCTATAGAGGAGGCTGTAAATGGATGGCTGAGGGCTAAAAAATGGTTGTACTTGGTGAACCTATCAACCACCACTAGTGTAACTTCTCTCCATTCTGACTTAGGAAGTCAAGTAATGAAATCCATGCTGATGTGATGCCAATGCTGCTCTGGAATGGGTAAAGGTTGCAGAAGTCCACATGGTAAAGAATTTGTACCCTTGTGTTGCTGACAGATATCACATTCTTGGATGAATTGGTCTAAATCCTTCTTCATTCCTGACCAATAGAAGTAAGTCTTGGCTCTTTGATAGCTTTCCTGTTGACCAGAATTCTCTCATATTGCAGAAGAATGAGCAACTTCCATCACTATTTGTCTAGCATTTCCCTCCACCTCCACATAAATGTTCTTGAACCTAATTATTCCTTGAGAGTATGTGACATTAGGAACACCAGTTGAGGATATCATCATCTTTGGAATAAGTTCTTGAGCCCAAGAGTCAGAGTTGTAGCTGGTAATAACCTCAGTGATCCAAACAGGCTGAGATTCAGTCAGAGTGTTGCATTGAGATGCTTCAGGGTATTGCATTGAGATGCTTCAAGGTGTTGTACTCTTGATAGAGTATCTGCTACTCTATTATCTGCTCCCTTTATGTAGATGATAACATAATCATAACCAAGAAGTTTAGCCAACCATTTTTGCTGGAGCATAATTTGCAGTCTTTGCTCCATAAATTTTTTTATGCTCTGGGAGTGATCTGTAAGGATAGTGAATGTGTTACCCAGCAAGTAAGGTCTCCATTTGTTAACTGCCATGACAATGGCCAGTAATTTATTTTCATAAGTGGAGAGAGATAAGAACCTTTTCCCCATTCCCTTACTGAAGAAAGCAATAGGTCTCCTCTCCTAGCTTAATACTGCCCCCCACACCAGTATCACAATCATTTGTCTCTAGCTCAAAGGGTTTTAAAAAGTTGGACAAGACCAAGACTGGAGTGGTGGTTACTGCCTCCTTGAGCTTGTCAAAAACATATTGAGATGAGGAGTTCCAAGTGAATCCATTCTTCTTGAGCTGTTCAGTGTGTGGCTTGCAAATGAGGCCGTAATTCCTAACAAACTTCCTATAGTATCCAGTGAGACCAAGAAATCCTCTTAACTCCTTCAAGAAATTTGGAACTAGCCACTTGAGCATGCAAGCAATCTTGGATGGGCCAGATGCAACACCTTCCCTTGATATAATATGACTCAAGTACTATCTGAGTTTGGCCTAAGATACATTTGCTGAGTTTAGCAAATAATGTATGCTTCTGCAAAATGGAGAGGGTGGTTTGAAGATGTTGCACATGAGTTTGTAAGTCAGGG
The DNA here is from genome assembly GCA_023531435.1 of Papaver californicum. Classification (NCBI taxonomy): domain Eukaryota; kingdom Viridiplantae; phylum Streptophyta; class Magnoliopsida; order Ranunculales; family Papaveraceae; genus Papaver; species Papaver californicum. Next base: position 236,324 of record JAJJMC010008698.1, on the reverse strand, counting down.
TTGTAGATGAGGATGTCGTCAAAGAATACCAGAATGAATTTTCTGTGGTATGGCTGGAAAATATCATTCATTAAAGCTTGAAATGTAGCTGGTGCATTAGTCATCCCAAATGGCATGACCAAAAATTCAAAATGCCACTGGTGAGTCTTGAAAGCAGTTTTGTGGATGTCTGGTGGTGAGACTCTAATATAGTGATAACCTACCCTCAGATCAATTTTGGAGAAAAATTTAGCTCTTTGTAATTCATCCAACAGTTCTTCTATTACATGTATGGGGTATTTATCCTTGATGGTTAAGTCATTGAGTTTCCTATAATCAATGCAGAACCTCCAACTGCCATCATTTTTATTGACTAGTAATATAGGTGAGGAGAAGGGACTGTGGCTAGGATGTATCACTCCAGCTTTAACCATTTCTTGCACCAATTTCTCAACAACCTATTTTTGCACATAGGGTATTCTATAGGGTCTTTGGTTGGGTGGAGTTGAATTGGGTTTGAGAGGAATGTGGTGGTCTTGATTTCTGAAGGGTGGTAAGGTTGTGGGCTCCTTAAAAACTTCTGAGAATTCCTCCAACAGGGATAAAATGGCTTTGGGAATAGTAATAGCAACAAATGGACAAGCTTACATGGAGAATAAGTGCCCCATCATTCCATTCCATGCTTAGTCTTCAAGAAGTATTTATGCATTGCTTCACCTGAGATCATGGATACTCTACCACAATCTGGATTACCACTCAATTTAATGCTCTCACCCCCTCTTGAAAATGAGATAGTTAGTATCTTAAAATCAAATACTATAAGACTGACTTCTTTCATCCAATCTACCCCTATCACCATATCACAACCTCCCAGAGCCAATATCCTCATATCAAATTGAAAATCATATCCATGCATACTCCAATTAAAATAGGAACACCTAGCATCACTAGTAAGCTTATTCCCATCATCTATAGCTACTTGTAAAGCAGCAGTGGGATCAATGAAGCTCCTACATCTCCTAGAATCTCCTGGGTCTAAGAAATTGTATGTGCTTCCACTATCTATCAAGATAGTCAATGCTTGTTTCCTAACTAGACCCTGAATCTTAATAGTGGTGTGGGAAACATTACCAGAAGGAGCATGTACTGAGATCTCCATTTCTTCCTCTATCTCTTGGATTAGTGGTGAGTCTGAGTATCACGGACTGGAAAATTCAGCCTTCGGCGCTATGCGCTGGGCAGACCACAACTCCCCGATACGCGGCTTAAAAGATAGTAACCGGACCTTAAAGCTTAACTTCTCGCTGTCATATGCAGGTATATTTGCCATTCCAATGTGCAAGCGTGATACTCGAAACGTAGTTTTCATCTTGTTCTAACTCACCCTTATTCTACAAAGGGTACATGACCATTAAATCCAATGGTGAATGCATTTGGAAAGCATCACATAATTATGATCGTTTTCCAGGCCTAACTCATGCGTTGGACTAACACGTATGCCATTTCAAGCCTAATTTTTCGCTTCATCAATTCTGCTTCGACCATGCGCTGGAGTCTGCACTGGTATTGCTCTTGCCAATGATGCAGCAACCAGGCATATTCCGTTCATACCGTATGGCTTGATAGAAAGTATGATCATCCATCAAATGGAATGAAACTACCTCATCAAGTGCATTAACAATCATCTCTTGCTTAGCATTTCCGAGCCAGATGATATGAGTTACCAAAGCATCGCAAACATCTCCCAAATTAGATGATATGAACGACGAGATGCTGCACCTTAATGCATTGCATTGCGGATGCCTACGTACCCATCCCGTACCTTGAAAGGATCAAGCATGACCGTAGTTCATCCCAAGTGTCAATTCGAAAGGAACAAGCAACTTAAGCCTATTAAGGCAAATCCAACATCAATTCATACTTCATCGCAAGGCCAAAGGCCAAGCAAAGCCTAGGCCGTATAGGCCGAAGGACTTTCGCAAGGTATGCACTAGTTTGTGCATAACTATCGTTATTTGCTATGCAAATATGCGTTCTCGAGTACGCAGCACGATTGAATGATGCTTTCGCATAATTCAAGCTTTATGGGCTAAGCTACAAACATATTGATGCTTAAACATCAAGTATGCTCCAACGTATAGGCCATATCGCATATATATACATGTGTGTATTACCGCTCATGCACATTCAAGCTTCATCGGTTAAGCTACAAGCATATTGATGCTTAAGCATCAACTATGCTCCAACGTATAGGCCACATCACATATATATATGTGCATTACCTCTCATGCACATTCAAGATTTATCGGTTAAGCTCCAAGCATATTGATGCTTAAGCATCAAGTATTCTCCAACGTATAGGACACATTGCATATATATATATGTGCATTACCGCTCATGCACATTCAAGCTTCATTGGTTAAGCTACAAGCATATTGATGCTTAAGCATCAAGTATGCTCCAACGTATAAGCCACATCGCATATATATGTGCATTACCGCTCATGCACATTAAAGCAAAGCTCCCTCGCTATATATGTTTTATTCGTTACAAATAAATAAAAGAAAGGGAAGTGACATCCATTGACTGCACTTTAGGCAAAAACGCCAACTGGTTGGCGCCTCTAGGCAAATCCTCTAACTGGTTAGCGCCTCTAGGAAAATCCACTAACTGGTTGGCATAGCTAAGGCTATTTCACTTCCCGGTTAGCATAGCTAAGCATCATCGATTTCCAACCAACACCTCCTCCCTATATATGTTTTATTTGCATTTATACAAGTGGATATAAGGAGGATATATGACGTTCATCTACTGCACTTTCTAGTGATGCATTCTCGGGCATGCATCACGACATAATAGTGCATTAGCACTATGATGCACTCTCGGGTACTCCACATAGGGTCAGTGATGCATTTTCAATCATGCATCACGGCGTAATAGTGCATTAGCACTATAATGCATTCTCGGATACGCAACATTGGTTCAATGATATATTCTCAATCATGCATCACGGCATAATAGTGTATTAGCACTATAATGTATTCTTGGATACGCAATGTTGGTTCAGTGATGCATTCTCAATCATGCATCATGGCATAATAGTGCATTAGCACTATAATGCATTCTCAGATATGCAACGTTGGTTCAGTGATGCATTCTCAATCATGCATCACGACATAATAGTGCATTAGCACTATAATGCATTCTCGGATACGCAACATTGGTTCAATGATATATTCTCAATCATGCATCACGGCATAATAGTGTATTAGCACTATAATGCATTCTCGGATACACAACTTTGGTTCAGTGATGCATTCTTAATCATGCATCACGGCATAATAGTGCATTAGCACTATAATGCTCTCGGATACGCAACATTGGTTCAGTGATGCATTCTCAATCATGCATCACGGCATAGTAGGGCCTTAACACTATAATCTGAGGTCAAGGCATCCACACCCCGATGCAATCCTAAGTGAGATTTATAAGATTAGGGTTAAGCTTCAACCCAGGGCATGACGTGTCCCTGAGTAATCGTCATGCGAAAATTGCGGGTGTTATACTGAGGGTGAACTCTTTTCGTAGGTGGGTGAATATTCCTCCTCAGCTTCTAACATGTACAACTGTTGCTTCACCCACCTGTTTTCTTCCTTGAAAACTTCATCGCAGTTATAACATAACCCCTTCTCCCTCCTAGCTCTCATCTCAGCATACCTGAGTTTCTTAATAGGATGGGTACTATGGTGAGAGTTGGTAGGACTACTAGCCTTGTTAGTGAGCCTAAGAATGGTGGAAGGAGAGGTGATGTACTTTGGTGTGTTGATGGGTGGTGGTCTATTAGCTCCTCTCATCTTCTTAGCTGTATTTTCCAGCAAGGCTTCTTGCATCCTAATAAGATAGATGGCTTGATCGAGAAATTTTGGGAAAACATCTGGACATGCATTCACAACTCTTCCTTCAAGCCGCTGATGAAGCTGGATGTGAAATACTCCTCTGTGAGATGTCGATTCCTAGCTAGCATCAGAGCCTTTAGCTCTTCAAATGATTCTTGATACTCTACCAGTATACCCACTTGACCAAGTTTATTGAATTCCCCCAATACACCATCATGTCCTAGATCTTGGAATCTAGAACTTATATCTTTCACAAAATCATTCCAAACCACTATTTGCTTACATTCTTGGTAGTCCTGGAACCATGCATCTGCTTTACCATCTAGATTGAGTGACGCAAGATTTACCTTATGTTCATCGTCCATAACATGCATAAAAAAATTTCCTTCACTTGCGAAGCCAGGATCTAGGATTGGTTCCATCAAATCTAGGAAACTCTACTTTGGATTTGGGTTGTTGATAGTGCAGCTCTCCAGATCCACTCCCAAAACGATAAGAATTATTAGAACCTTCACCATTCAGAGTGGTCCTTGGATTCCTACCAAACTGGGGATGAGAACCCAAAACTCCATCAGTATTTTCTGTAGGTGCATATCTACCAGATTCTTCCAATAATCTTGAGAACATACAACTTAAGGCTTGTAAATGCTCAGTAGAAGGTTGTTTATGATTAATCTCCACCTGTTTAAGTAAACCATTATGACTCTTAGCTAGATCGTCTTGTTTTTTGACATACTCCATTTGAGCTCTTGTTAACTCATCGATTTTCTTTGTTAGATCATCAATAACAACCTTGTTTGCCATGGTAGGAAGGAACTGCTCTGATACCATTTGTAGTGAAAACACTACAAATGAATCGAGATCAAGAAATAATTTAGATAGAAAGGATAAGAAAAAGGAAAATGAAGAAGACGAAGAAAGAAAGAGATTAAAAAGATAAGATCCGAGAAGAATAAAGAGGAAGTTAAGTTTATATTTATTTTCATAAACAACCGAGAGTGTCTAGTGACACCCTTATATCATGAAGGCTGATATAGGGGCTCCCATATCAATAGGGGGCTCCCAGTTGAGCCGAGGTGACCCAATTTTACGATAAGGGATGTCCTAGGGGGGTAAAGTTAAATGTCCATTTTACCCTTATACCAATTAAAACTTAAACTCTTTTAAAAAAAATCATAACTTTTAAAAACTTAAACAAAAGAAAACCTATCAAAACCCAACCGTAATCTCCCTCGATTCATCGGCGATTCGTAAAATTCATCGACGATTAAACTCAACTCAACAATTCGAGATGAAGAAGCATACTAAAGGCGTTCAAGGTAGCAGTGATGGCAATCAACCCTGCTCCTTTCAACCTAATCAAGAGATTCAACAAGAATCAACAGTGACAAGCAAAATCAAGCACCGAAAAGTCCAACAATGGTGTATCTAAGGTATTGTAGAAAACCCATGTATTCTTAGAACTTGTAATTGATTTATTCGCATGTTTGATCATGATTTTGGGGAAAAAATGTTGCACACAGTTGATATTACGGTTGGGTCCGTGTCAAAACCCAACCGTAATATTTCATGTTCTTGAGTATTACGGTTGGGTTATTTTCAATACCCAACCGTAAATCAAAGGGAAGAAGATGAATAGTTCAGGATATTACGGTTGGGTTTCAATAGATAACCCAATCGTAACTAATTTGCGCCAATTTTTAAAAACAACTAACGGTTGGGTTTGTAGAAAATCCCAACCGTAACAAAGAGCGTCCATAAAAATTTGGTTTGAATATTACGGTTGGGTTTTTTCTTAAAACCTAACCGTAACATATGGACCACCTTTTGTACTTATATTTTTATGGTTGGGTTTTGAGAAAAACCCAACCGTAATTCATATGTAGCCTGATGTGCACATCAGCTACATGTAAGTTACGGTTGGGTTTTTCTCAAAACCTAACCGTAAAATATGGGAGAAAAATTACGGTTGGGTTTTGAAAAACAACCCAACCGTAATTTTTCCTGTGTAGTGAATATTTTTTTTGTTGAAGTTGAATTGCTTTGAAATTATCTAACTTGTATTGGTTGTGTGTTGTAGGAAGAATAAGAGGGGTAATAATTTAACACCTATTTCTCACACTCCAACCCCTCGCCACGGAAAGCATTTAGGGGTTCAGAAGAGAGGCGTGAGCAAGATCCATAATCCCTCTTTTGAGGTAGGTGGTGGTAGTGTTCCTCAAATTGCAGAAGAGGAATATAATGTGTTTCAAGGCTTGGGTGATCTACCAACACCCAGAGGTTATCTTGTGATTAGAGAACCACCACAGGAGCAACAACACGAAGAAGAAGAGGGGGACATAGAACAACATGTCCCTCAAGGCAAAGGTAAAGAAATTCGAAAAGAAAAGGCAAAGAAAAGGGTTGCCAAAGAAATTCCGAAAGAAACGGCTGAACCTCAACTGTGGCCTAAGAAGAGGAATGGAGGACTATGGGGTGAGGCCCCAGACAAATCTGCAATATTGTTTGGTTATCCCCATTCATGGGCTGCCAAAGTTGCAGCGACCAAGGTATTATTCTAATTACTTCTCTTATTCTGTTAAATTTTTATTTTTTAACTTTTTTGAGTAAAACAAATTTGTTTTTATTCTTTGTAGGATCATACACAGGCGATCAAGAAATTGGTTCTTCAAAGGGCTCAACATTGGCCCTTAACTGATGAATGTACGATTGTACAAATTCTGGTAAATGGTACCGGGTTAGCTCCCGGAATTACACATTCAATGTGGGAGTATGACAGTGTCGTATGCGCAGCCTTCAGGGAACGTTATTGGCCTGAAACCGATACTTTTCATCTCCCATTCGGCGAGATGACTATAACGCCGGATGATGTCCAATCAATTCCTGGGATGGAGGTGGAAGGTAAATCTGTGTTTGAGGGTTTTGACAACAACATGTCCTGGAGTGATATTTATGCACTTGTCAAAGAAACACTTGGATGGGAGAAGACCGAAGCTGAATCGGAATTTAAATTGGTGAGTGGAGATAAACCGGGGATGCCAAAGAAGAAAGGTCAATCCATGAGCAAGAAAATATTGCTGCGGTCACTACGGGAGGAGTTTGGTGGGACCGCAAAGTTGGAAATGGCTGGGGTCGTCATAGATGACACCAGAGCCATTCGAACAGCCAGAGCTTATCTGCTATATATGATCGGCACCATCTTCTTTGGTGACAACTCGGGCAACAGGGTGAACGTCCAGTATCTACAATGGTTTCAGGGTGATCTCGGGATGACCCATCAGTACTCGTGGGGAACTGCCACCCTGGCCTACCTACTTGCTAACCTTCGAAAAGCTTCGAGGGTCAGGGGAACTGAGATTGCCGGTAATACCGGTCTGCTTCAGGTAATTTATTGTTTGAATTTGAATGTTCAATTTTAATTTATTTTTTTCTCATTTTCTTATGTTAATATTAATTATCTTTATAGGCATGGGTATACGATCACTTTCCCAGACTGGCTCCTCAAACAAGCGTTGATGTTAATGGACCTACGGGAAAGAAATTCGTCTTCACCGGGACGCAGGCAAAATATAAAGAAGTGCTCATAGCAAAGATGAGAACAGAAATTGATGCTTTCACGGTTGATGATGTTGTTTTCGACCCTTATGTGAAGATTAGCATAGAGGGTGATGGACATGTTGAGGATTTACGTGAATTGTCGGACGTGGCAGGCTACAACGGGCCTTTGTATCATCCGTTTGGGTATGTGATGTCCAACCCCCGCCGAACTCTCCGGCAATATGGATACGTCCAAACAACGGTGACACGCGAAATGTTTAAATTGTGTGTGAATGGGTCGATGATCGAAGGGCCAAACATCGTGCTAAACTATGAGCCCACGCCTTCAGTCGCGGTTTGGAATAACCGCACTGATCCGAAATACCAAGTCCAAAGGAATGAGTTAACTCCCTCTCCGGGCACAAAAGAGGCTGCAGAAGATTACTTGGAGTGGTATCGCCATTTTGGTCATCCAACTATCATCAACAATGATCCTGAGACTCTGGCAATCAACACAGGAGATGGTTTCTGGAAGAAGGCATATTTCAATTTGGTACGTACATTATTTTTGTTATTAATGTTTTTAAGATTTATTACTAAACACTCATCCTACTTTTATTTTCATATGTGAATAGAAAAAGAAAGCCGTTGCATTGGCGGACTCTATTAATCCATGCCTAAGCACAATTGATGTGAGGACGCCTGACCAACTCCAAGCTTTGATTAGGGAGGTTCATCATGAAGTTGAGGATGTGCAGCGGACTTTAAAGAGGAGTAGACCCGGTCCAACAGGCGCGACTAGAGATGCGAGTGCTAGTAGAAGAGAGCCCCAAGCATCGGATGAAGAGACACATGATGAAGCCGTGGGTGCGCAACGTGGTGCTCGTACTCGAGGCGGTCGTGCTGGAGCTCGTACTCGTGGCGGTGCTGCTCATCGTAATGTTATGAGCAAAAAAAGAGCTCGTCAAAGTCATCGACCTACCCCTCCTCCTTCTCCCTAACTCTATGTCTATGGTTTTGTTTTGTATGTGTGAATTAGTTGTACCTTTAATGTGAAGTTAGATTTGAAGTTTGAATTTAACTTGCACGTGAGAATTTATTTGATTAATTTTTTTAAGTTGGAAACCATGCATCGGGAAATCCCGATGAAAATACCCAGTCACATTAGTGTTACGGTTGGGTTTCTAGGCCAAAACCCAACCGTAACACCTAAAAATGAAAAATATTGCAGGTTTACGGTTGGGTTTTGCCTGGAAACACAACCGTAAATCTGTCACATTTTAATACTAAAGTTTTACGGTTGGGTTTTCATCCAAAACCAACCGTAATATGAAAGAATAATTTTACGGTTGGGTTTTGGCTGAAAACCCAACCATAAATATATGACCACAACACATAATTTCCCTAGGATATTACGGTTGGGTTTTCAGCCAAAACCCAACCGTAAATTCTACTGGATAACTTTAAATATGATTCTCTAATTTGTTTGTTTTTTGTTTTTTCTTCGTTTGAATGACCCAATTTACCTTCAATCTAGTTAAAATGATTGAATAAGTTCAAATTTTTGATTTTGAAACCCTAATTTGACCTTAAAACTCAAATCTACAAAGGTTGGTTACGGTTGGGTTTTGTCCTAAAACCCAACCGTAAATAAAGAACATCAGCACATAATTTTCCTATGATATTACGGTTGGGTTTGCAGTCAAAACCCAACCGTAAATTCTACTGGATAACTTTAAATTTGTTTCTCTAATTTGTTTGTTTTTCGTTTTTTCTTTGTTTGAATGACCCAATTTACCTTCAATCAAGTTAAAATGATTGAATAAGTTCAAATTTTTGATTTTGAAACCCCAATTTGACCTTAAAACTCAAAGCTACAAAGGTTGGTTACGGTTGGGTTTTGGCTTAAAAACCAACCGTAAATATAGAACCTCAAAAAATAATTTTAAAAAGATATTACGGTTGGGTTTTAGGACAAAACCCAACCGTAAAATCTATTTTTAGGAAAGTTTTGGGTCGTTTTTGATTTTTTTTGGGGTTTTCAAATAGAGCCGTTCAAACCTTGAACGACCCATTTTTCAAAGTATAGCCGTTACACTTCTGGTTTATAAGTGAAATAGTTTAGTACATATCCAACCCATCCATTTTTTTTAAAAGTTAAACCTTTATGTTACAACAATCATCTCTAACAAAACTAGTACTCTAACATAGTGGAATATGGGTCAACCTGGGATTAAAAATCCAGATTTTTCTTTGGATGAAGATTTATGTATTTGCCGCAACTATGTATTATGTTTTCCAAAAAGAGGAGAAGAAAGAAGGCAAAGTGGTATAACGAGTCCGAGTTATTGGCAAACAATCCATGAAAACTTTTGTTCTGAAACCGGCAACCCTTTTAACCGTGATCACGTCAACTTGATTTGTCGATATAACACTATACACCGATACGTAGAAGAATTTATGGCATTAGTTCGTATTATTGGTCAACTACGACTTAGGGGTGAAACCGAAGATGAGGTGTTACAGAGATCTCTTGAAGAATGGAGGAGATGGAAAATATGGCCCTTTTTATACCTACCTCATTATCACATCCTAAAGGACTTTTTGCTCACTCGCAAACCTATTTATTAGTTCTTTTGTAATGCCATTTGGGTTTGTTAGTGTTAATTTCAATTGTATCCCAGGTTACTTTAATGATTTCATGGGTTGTAATGTGGTCAAAAAATTTGATATTTACATAAATTTTGTATTTTGACCCAATTTTGAGTGAATTGAAATTCCAAAAAAA
>JAJJMC010008698.1:205049-226024 GCA_023531435.1 Papaver californicum | reverse complement strand
TCAAAACCCAACCGTAAAACTGTCACTTTTACGGTTGGGTTTTGAGTACAAACCCAACCGTAAACCTGGGTGAATTTAAACTGAAAGGTTTGCGGTTGGGTTTGCACTCAAAACCCAACCGTAATATTATTATGATTGTGCAATGACTTGTTTACGGTTAGGTTTTCAGTGAAAACCCAACCGTAACCCTGGGTGAATTTTATAGTGACACATATGATAGTACAAATTTTTTATTTCAAAAAACCAATATTCATATTATAATTCCTCCAACATACATATGATATTGTTACTACTAATATTAAATTAACTATATTATGATTCCGACTCCGAGTCAGAAACAAATGATATGAATTGAAAGGTCGGGGAGGGTTTTAATGCCTTCCAGAGTTCGAAATTTTGCTCGAACCGGTGACACCGACCCTTGGCGATGTCACCGTCGTATCCATCCTGTAACGGGGGTAATGGACTTCCTTCTTTCAACTTGAGACCGACAAAATGGCAGTTCTGCACCAGCCCAATCACACATCTTCTATTATCCAATTGTTCAACAAATGTTGATCTTGTTGGTGCAAATGTAAAACAATATCCATTTGAGATATAATGGATGACGCAATTGAAAGCGTTGGCAAGGATTTGGCCACATATTGGCATGCTCATCCAATACTCGCTAGTGCAATTCTTGTTGCCTATTAAATGCCTTTCGAACGCAATGAACTCCTCGTTTAACAACGCCTCTTCATCTCTATATGCACACATCATTGGCTTGTATAAATCCGGGTAAGAGCGTAGTTCAACCGCTGACTTATGCCTTACATAAGTTACTTCGTCCATACCCAACCATGCTGCTCCGCTAAATGGTCCAACTTGTTCGATGAATACATGGTATCCACAATTACCATCACCGGCAACATCGTCGGTGGCCTTTATGTATGGACGAAAAAAAGCCGGAAACGATGACATATAATTTTCATAAATAATGTGCTCGGTTCGGACGATTTTTCCATTCTCAGTTCTTGAAAAGTTTGATGGAAATTGCATCAATCCTCTTGCAATCCGGATCGTATATGGCTCTTCAACCACTAATGTATTGGCTTTAAGTTTTTCTTTTCTTCTTGCTAATTTTTTCATACTAACTCTTTTTTTTTCTTCTTGCTAATTCCTTCATACTTACTCTTCTTGAGTTTGGGTGTAGAGGAACTTTTCCCTTGGCACCAAGGTCAATTGTTGAACTTTCTTTAGTGGGAACCGCGAGACCTTTTCCTTTAATATCTACTACACTTGGACCCCCTTGTTCCGTTTGACTTATTTTTCGTTGAGCATCAACCTCCTTCTCATCCTATGCTTCATATTCCTTTTGCAAATGCTCAAACGCACAAGGGTTTCTTTTCTTTGATTCTTCATGCAATTCCCTAGCTTTTTTGCGTCCCACGGCCCTCGATTCTTTAGTAGAAGGCCTACCTTTTCTCTTCCCTCTAATTGGTTCCTTGACAGCGTACCTTGTGTGCGGAAACACGAAGTAACTCAACTTCGTCAACCAAATTTGCCTTTGCGCCTTATCTAATGTATCGTATTTGTTGGATAAAGCCTTTCCAACGTGGGTCTCGGCAAACGATGCACCAAAATCTTGCTCGACGATGGGTTCATCGAAAGACAATTATTGCCAAAACGGATCAATATCTTGAATTGGGATCACACCGTCTTCTTCGTACTTGGGCATCATATGCCGGCAGGGAAGTCCCAAACTTGACATGTTAGGACAAACACACTCTTCTTCTTCGTGTAAGTTGCCCAATCTATAGTGCTTTACTTCGTACATTATCTTCTCAATAGCACAATGCGACACCTTATAAAAAATACTTTGGAGCAATAGTTCGTCCTTATAGCTGACGTGTTTTCTAGAAAGGCTTTTTTCAAAAGATTCCTTAACTCTGTCAAGGTCACGGAGAAAATAATCGTGCATCGCTTCGAAGACCGTAACAAACCCACCATCAGAATTATGAAGCTTCTTCTTCATTCTGTTGTGAGATGACTCCACGGTACTTGTAGCTTGGTTGTCAAAGTGCCTATATTGGTTTGTGAACGCCGCTACAAACTTCTCTTTGTGGGGATTCAACCAATGGTCCATCAAATAGTTCACAACTTTTGGATAATTACTCCAATGCAAGCATAACATACGAACATTTTCTTCATAATCTTCCTTGGTGATAGACCATGTCAAAGCATCCCATTCAGTTTGGAAACTAGCCCATTTTAGTTCCGCCAACTTGTCGTCCTCCTCGAATTTTTCTTTCGCCGTTTCTTGTTCTGATTCCGGCAATTTTTTAATTCTCTCCATCTTGCTTTTCTTTGTTGGCCGAATAATCGTTTTGCACTTGGTTTGAATATTGTTCCACAAGTGGAACGTGCAAAGAAGATGATGAGCATCTGGGAATACCCTTGCAATGGCATTCATCAAGACTTGTTCTTTGTCGGTGATAATTACCTTAGGGGTATATCCTTCAACGTAGAATAATTTAATTTGTTCCAATGCCCACACATAGCTTTCTTCGAGATCGTTTCTCAAGAAGCAAAAGGCAACACTAAACGGCGACTTGGTAGAAGTTTGGCCTACAACATTCAAAACCGGGAGCTCATACTTGTTAGTTTTGTACGTGCAATCCATCATAAGCACTTGATGGGAGCACCGTGCTAACTTTATAAACTCGGGATGAGCCAATATAATATGCTTAATTTCTTTATTCTCATCTTCTTCATGAAACATGGTGTAGTTTTTCGTCTCCCCCAAGTACAAAAGTTGTTGGATCGGGTCCCTTTCTTCCCATTTCTCACGCTTCAACTTGGCTTTGTCGTTGTATATTGTCTCCAACGTAGACACATTATTTGAGTCTTTTTTCTTCAAGTGCCCGAGTATATCACTGGGTTTCAAACGCTTATCCGTCATATCGTCTACGATGAGCTTTTCTTCTTTGGTAAGCCGGGCCATAGAAGGATGCGTTAACAAAGTCTCTGGTGGTAGGTGGTTTGACGACCGCATACAACTGTAGACAAGAACCACTTATTCTCGTTGTTCTTACGAAATTGAAGCTTGAAAGGACATCCCGTCTTCTTAGTGTAAGTTTTTCGCTTGATCTTCGTCTTTGGTACATACTCAGTACCCTTCTTTGCATGTCTTGTGTATTGTCCACTACACTCACAAACCATTTGAAAGCGGTTGTGTTTTTGTTGGTTGTTACAAACAATCACACACATGATGAGTTTCCCATGTTCTGTAGCCCACTTCTTTGCATCATCTTTTTTATCCCATGTCTACATGGTCCAAGAACAGAAAGTTAGGAGAAAAAAAATGGCATTATGACAATTGTCGAAAGGGATTAACAACTTATCTATAACCTACCAGGTCGTTCAAATAGTGATCCGTAGTATCTCTAGTTTCAATATCATGTGGAGGAGGCTGATCATTCATTGGTTGAGGTACAACCGCTACCTGAACAAAAAAGATCAAGGCCAAGCGTCAGACAAAACACTAAAACCAATAAGTTTACGGTTGGGTTAGAAGCGTCACACCCAACCGTAAAAGCGTCCGACCCAACCGTAGAATCGACGGACCCAACCGTAATACAACAAAAATAGCCAAACCAATGTTACGGTTGGGTTTTTCAGCCAAAACCCAACCGTACAAGTGCAGTAAATACCCATGCACGTAATAAGTTACGGTTGGGTTTATGGTCAAAACCCAACCGTAACACTGTGAAACACAACTTTTGACAAACACAAATGTATAGTTACGGTTGGGTTCTCAAGAAAACCCAACCGTAACTTATTAGGTGTAACAAAAAAAAACACTGTTATGCACCTCATTTCCTTAAATATCACCAAAAAATGTAAAAAGAGTTTAAGTTAGAATGATACCTGACTATTCTCAGCGGTTGAATCTTCACTTTGACAATTACTATCTCCAATTGGTTTAGTTTCAGCATCACAACTTATACTTAAAACCTCTCTACCATCCAAATAATCATACATAGTTGGGTCTCCCTCAATGGGTATGTAGAATTTAGTTTGGGAGTCATACAAGGATTCACCCTCCACAAATTTGCCACTAGAATCACTCATTTTGGGTTTTTCAAAATTTTTGGGTTAAAACTCTCTTATCTCTCTTCCATTTTTCCCACCAACATAAAACAAATACAAGACTGATTTAAGCATAAAAAATGAAGAATATAGAAAATGGAGATGATCATTTACGGTTGGGTTTCAAGAAATAACCCAACCGTAACTACATTTCCTCTAATAAACTTATGTTTACGGTTGGGTCTGATAATTAAACCCAACCGTAATATAATTTGCAACAAAAAAACATATTGTTACGGTTAGGTTTCATTACAAAACCCAACCGTAAATGATCATCGCACTTAAACTAACATTAAAATTTACGGTTGGTTTCTAAGCCAAAACCCAACCGTAATATAACTTTACAAAACCCAAATTTACGGTTGGTTTCTAAGCCACAAATTTGTTACGGTTGGGTTTCATTCCAAAACCCAACCGTAAATTATCCTCAAAAGTGACACAAAAAAAACAATTCCAACGGTTGAAAATCTAGCCGTTGGGAATTTTTTCCCTATAAAAGGAAACATTTCCTTGTCATTTTCTCATTATTCTCTATCCATTTCATTCTCATTATAATTCTAGACTTTCCAACTCATTCTCACCATACCCTTTCAACCATTAAAAATGGTTCGATACACGAATGATGAAGATGTTGCAATTGTTCGAGCGTGGTTACGATGATAGACCACGCTTACGAGAAAGCCTTCTATAACAACAATAGAAACGTTGTTATTGCTGAAAATTGGATGGACTGTCAGGAGGACGATTCTTGGTGGGAGCGTGTGTTTGAAATATTTGAGGCATTACACGGGAATAGATATCGGAGGATGTGCAGTACCATCAAGGGACGCTTTGAGGCGTTGTATGAAGAAATGGAAAACCTAAAACTGGAAATGAAAATGAGAGTTGAAGCATTTCCCGACGAAACCAATGCGGAAAGAGTAAGTGTGTCAATTAATAAATCGTTCTTTAAAATTTTATTAAAAATAATAAAACTTATAATTGATTTATTTTTTTCAGCATGTCATGGCTAGGGCGCAGTATAAAATCAAATATGGGAAGGAGTTCAAGCATACAGATTGCTATCGTATCTTGGAACAAAGTTTCTATCTTGAGTTTCGCCGTTATGATTAAGTGTTTAAGTGTAATCATCTAATGATCTACTGTATTTCGTTTCCTTTAGTTCTACCTTTAATGTTAAAAATAAGGTTTTTAACAACTCTGGTATTTGGTAAGAAAATGAACTAAACCCAAGCATAACTAATTTTGTCTTAAAAACTGCTTTTACGGTTGGCTTCCATGACTCAACCCAACCGTAACTACAATCCATACTACAAACATTCATATTTACGGTTGGGTTATATTACTAAACCCAACCGTAACAAAAATTGTACAAACAACACAACTAGGTTACGGTTGGGTTTCAAGGTAAAACCCAACCGTAACAATATGGTAAAATGTACACTATTACTAACACTACAAGTTACGGTTGGGTTCGGTGACTAAATCCAACCGTAACTACATTTCACTATAAAAATAATTTTACGGTTGGGTTCGATTTCTAAACCCAACCGTAAATAAATTGTAGAAACACCCCAACTACATTACGGTTGGGTTTCACCTCAAAACCCAACCGTAAATTCTATGGGATTCTCAAAATGTCTGAATTTCCGTCTCCTTAAATTACACAATTCCAACGGATTTTTGTTTCAAAAATCTAGCCGTTGGTTCCTTTTTCCCTATAAAAAGAAACCTTTACTTGTCACTTTCACATTATTCTCTATCCCTTTCATTCTCATTATAATTCAAGACTTTCTCATTATTCTCACCATACCCTTTCAACCACTAAAAATGGTAAACACATACACGAATGATGAAGATGTTGCAATTGTTCGAGCGTGGCATACGATGCTAGAGCATGCTCACGATAGAGCCTTCTATAACAACAATAACAACGTTGTTTCATAAGAAAATTGGTATGAGGGTCAAGATACCAAAGAATGGTGGAAGCGGGTATTTCGAATGTTTGCGGCATTAGAGGGGAATGTAAATCATAGGACGTGGAGAGCCATCAAGAGACGGTTAGAGACGTTGTATCGACAAATGAACAACTTAAAACTGGAAAAGCAAATGAGATTCGAAGAAAATCCCTACGAGAACGGTGTGGAAAGAGTAAGTTTGTCGATTAAATAAATCGTTAATTAAAAAGAGATTTCTAAAATTCAAACTTATAATTGATTTATTTTTTTCAGCATGTGTTGGCTATGGAGCAATATAGAATCAAATATGGGGAGGAGTTCAAGCATACAGATTGCTATTGTATTATGGAAACAAGTCGGGTGTTTGATTATCGCCATTATCTTTAAGTGTTTAAGTGTAATCATCCATTGATCTATTGTATTTCGTTTCCTTTGTTTTTTCCTTTAATGTACTACTTTAAATCTATTACAATAGAGGGATAAGTTACAAAGTTGTGTTTTAAACCCAATTTGGAGTATATTGAAAATCAAAAAACAGTTAACAGGACCACTTACGGTTGGGTACGATTACTAAACCCAACCGTAATAAATTCACAACTCGTCTACGGTTGGGTTTTAAGGCAAAACCCAACCGTAATTCTGTGTTGAAATTGAAACAAAAATTAACATAATCTGTTACGGTTGGGTTATAAGCCAAACCCAACCGTAAACTGTACTGGCTACGGTTGGGTTTTAAGGCAAAACCCAACCGTAATTATGTGTTGAAATCGGAACAAATATTAACAGAATTGTTACGGTTGGGTTATAAGCCAAAACTCAACCGTAAATTCTACTGGATAGCACAAATTTGGATTATCTAATTTGTGTGTTTTTCGTTTTTTCTTTGTTTCAAACACCCAATTTACCTTCAATCTAGTAAAAATGATTGAATTATTTCAAAATTTTGATTTTTAAAACTCAAATTTAACAAAAAAAAATCAATTCCCAAAAGGATGAGTTACGGTTGGTTTTTCTTTTAAAACCCAACCGTAAAAATGGGAAAAATGGTGTTCATCATTTTCTTCTACTTACGGTTGGGTCTGGTTGAAAACCCAACCGTAACTATGGGAAAAAAGGTGTTCATTATTTTTCTTCTACTTACGGTTGGGTCTGGTTTAAAACCCAACCGTAACTTTTCACAAAAGATGGTGTTCATCATTGTTTTTTGATTTACGGTTGGGTTTTGTTGAAAACCCAACCGTAAATCTGGGCAAAAATGCTGTTTTTCGGTTTTCTTATGGTTACGGTTGGGTTATACATGAAAACCAACCGTAAATTTTTCTGAACAATAAAATTTGAATCTTTCAAATCGTGATTTCATCAAGTTTTTCTTCCCAGCAAACACAAATTCAAAAAAAAAAAATTCAAATCATTTGATTAGGTAAAAGATTATATTTAATTAATCATGATTAGTTTAAACTAATTAATGTAATTAAGATTACTAATCAGGGGTGATTTGGGTATTGTGAAAATATTATGGATAATGGGTTTTTGAGTTTTACTTCATAGTGTCCCTATTTCGTCTTATTATTGGAGCCCCTCTATTGATATGGCAGCCCCTATATCAGCCTTCTATATCATTCATGTACAACATGCAAATGAACAAGTAAAACTAATAACAATAGCCGTTAAGATAAGGACACCATTATTCAGCAATACTAAAGGCCCACTAGTTCTATGACAAGAGCAGAAAGCAGAGTATAATTGAAGGGAATTATTCATTAACTATTATTTTAACAATTGTTTTTAGCCGAAAATAAGTATCTCCATTGATTAATGATACTGTTGATTTCCCCGTGAAGGGAATTTTTGGCTTAGTAGTAAAAGCTATGAGTTTTCTGTCTGGTCACAGTGAAGTAAGTAAAAACTGGTCTTGGTCTGTGAAACCATAGTACATAAAACCCTGATACCTTTCCCTTTACTCCATTACATTGTCTGAATTGATTTAACAAGGATTGCTTCTTACATTCACTGTTTTTCTGTAAAAACAAAAGAAAGAACTTCTTTTTCACGTTTTTTCATACCTTTGTTCAATAGATGTTGTTATTATTTTGCTGTAGGTGAGTTGAGAATAGAGTAAAAGAGAAAGAGAAAAGTTGAAGTTGTTTCATCATCAGTCCTTCTGAGTTTTCACAGTGATCTTTTCAGTGGTTTATGGTTTCTTCATTAATTAGGAGAAAGGAGTGAGTTTTGAGAGATATTTAAAGTGGGTTTTTCTTACTAGAAGGGAAGATTCGGGTTTGTAGTTCAGAGATTTCCATTAAACTTGAAGATCTAGCAGAACTCATCTGAGCTTAAAGACAGTGAGGAGAGTGGGTTTTATCTTTTGGTGCTTTAGTTGTTTGATGAAGTGTTGCAAAAGAAAGGATTTTTTTGGTTTTAAAGTTGAGGGATTTCTGCATTTAAAGCTTGAGTTTTGGGAAAAACAAGAAATGGTTTTTCTCCACAAGTGTTGGAGTTTGAACTAGAAAATGCAAGGGTATTAATTTTCTGTTCAGACATTGATTTACCTCGATGGTTTTTGTCTAAAACCCCCCAAAAAGTAATATATTTTTCTGTGCATCTTTTGGGGTTTCCGATGACTCCTTTTAGTAGGAGTAGAATTTCTCTTCTGCTGATTAGTATTCTATGGAGAATTCAGCTTCTAACTGCTCAGAATAATGACCAGTTGATTATGGTGTCTCTAAAACAAGAACTTGGAATTCCTATATGGAGTTCAAATGATTCAAGTTACTGTTCTTGGGAGGGTGTACGCTGCAGTTCTGATCTTTCTTCGGTTGAAATGCTTGAGCTTTCGAACAGCAAAATCGAAGGTAATATTACTTTAATCTCAGAACTGAAAGCTTTGAAGTGGTTAGATCTTTCTAATAATAAGCTTCAAGGATCAATTCCTTCTTCATTTGGTAATCTCATTCAGCTTGAGTTTCTTGATTTATCTTTGAACAGTTTTGGAAGTATAATTCCTCCAGAATTGGGTAAACTCAAAAACCTCAGATCGTTAAACCTTTCCGATAACTATCTTGTCTCTAATATACCCGATGAATTGAAGAATCTAGAAAACCTGCAAGATCTTCAAGTTTCAGGGAATAGATTGAATGGTTCCATTCCTTCATGGTTGGGAAACTTTACCAATTTAAGAGTTTTTGCAGCATATGAGAATGAATTGAATGGAAAAATTCCTAACAATTTAGGCTCCTTATCTGGTCTTCATTTATTGAATCTTCATTCGAATAAACTCGAAGGACCCATACCTGAAAGCATATTTTCTTCTGGGAAGCTCGAAGTTCTAGTGCTAACCATGAATAAACTTGTTGGAAATCTTCCTTTATCTGTTGGGAACTGTCAAGGCCTTTCAAATCTTCGAATTGGAAACAACAAACTGACAGGAAGCATACCTAATTCAGTTGGAAATATCAGTAGTCTTACTTACTTGGAAGCCGATAACAATTACCTCTCGGGGGGAGTTGTTCGAGAATTTGCTCAATGCCATAACTTAACTCTCCTGAACTTAGCCTTCAACGGCTTCACTGGGACTATTCCGCCAGAGTTTGGAGAACTTTCAAATTTGCAGGAGTTAATTCTATCTGGTAACAGTCTCATTGGAGAAATTCCTGATTCCCTTCTTAAGTGTAAGAATCTTAGCAAGCTTGATCTTACTATTAATAGATTGAATGGAACACTACCAAGAGAACTCTGCAAGGCTCCAAAATTACAGTTTCTTCTTGTAAGTCAGAATTCATTACGAGGGGAAATTCCTAGCGAGATCGGAAATTGTGTAAAGCTACTTGAATTGCAACTTGGTAACAATTATCTTACTGGAAATATCCCTCCCGAGATGGGTCAGATTAAGAATTTGCAGATAGCTTTGAATTTGAGTTTCAATCATCTTCATGGATCTCTACCGTCCGAGTTGGGTAAACTCGATAAGCTTGTTGCTCTGGATATCTCGAGTAATCAGCTCTCAGGGAGTATCCCGTCGGCGCTTAAGGGAATGCTGAGTTTGATAGAAGTTAATTTTTCACATAACTCTCTTACAGGCCATGTGCCCGTCTTCGGACCTTTTCAGAAGAGTCCAAATTCGAGTTTTAATGGGAATAAGGGACTTTGTGGAGAGCCATTAGGCATATCTTGTGGGAATTCTTTTGATTCAGACCAAACTTATCATCACAGGGTTTCATACAAGATTGTATTAGCAGTAATTGGATCTGGTTTAGCAGTTTTTGTTTCTGTTTCAATCATCATATTTCTTTTTATGATGAGGGAGAAACAAGAAATGGCCGCAAAATCTGAAGAAATTGCAGAAGAGAAAAATCCTGATCCAGCACTAAGAATAGCAGGCAATGTCTTTGTTGAGAATCTCAAACAAGCCATAGATTTCGACTCTGTTGTTAAAGCAACACTAAAGGAATCCAACAAGCTTCACTCTGGAACATTCAGTTCTACTTATAAGGCAGTTATGCTGTCTGGCTTGATCTTGTCTGTGAAGAGGTTGAATTCCATTGACAGAACAGTAATCCATCATCAAAACAAGATGATCAGAGAGCTAGAACGGCTGAGTAAGCTTTGCCATGAACATTTGATTAGGCCTGTCGGTTTTGTCATCTACGAAGAATCAGCTATTTTGCTGCACAATTACTTACCAAACGGAACCTTAGCTCAGCGCCTTCGTGACTCGAGTACTGCTGAAAGAGATTTTGAACCTGATTGGCCAACAAGACTCTCGATCGCCATCGGAGTTGCAGAAGGTTTGGCGTTTCTTCATCATGTAGCCATTATCCATCTAGATATCTCCACAAGTAACGTTATCTTAGATTCCAGTTTGAGGCCTCTACTCGGGGAAATTGAAATTTCAAAGCTCTTAGATCCGTCGAAAGGCACGGCAAGCATAAGTGCGGTCGCAGGATCATTTGGTTATATTCCTCCAGGTACTTACACTTACTATATCTTATAAATTTATTGATGTTCTTACCTTCACGTGTTCGCACCAGCTGAAATGTTTCTCGTTCTTGTCTCTTTTAATCAGAATATGCATATACGATGCAAGTTACGGCACCTGGAAATGTTTACAGTTATGGAGTGGTGTTGCTTGAGATTCTCACAACTAGATCACCAGTTGATGAATCGTTTGTCGAAGGGATAGATTTAGTGAAATGGGTTCATACTGCACCAGAAAGAGGAGACATGCCAGAGCAAATATTGGATTCAAGGTTGAGTACGGTTTCATTTGCTTGGAGGAAACAAATGCTTGCAGTTCTGAAAGTGGCGTTGCTTTGCACTGATACAACACCGGCTAAACGGCCTAAAATGAAGAAAGTGGTGGAACTTCTTCAAGAAGTAAACTAAACCGGATACAGTAATCTGTAGTTGCTCTTCTACATTTTCAAATTTATTGTTATATAGTATTATTCAACAGCTTTGATTTTAGTAGAGAAGCCTAGAACATGAAATCTTGAAGAGGGATTTTGGGAAGGGTGGGGAATGAGGCGGCAAATGATGATGATGTCTTATTTGGTTTACTCATTCAACTATCCAACTGTTTGTACCGTACAGTTTTTATGAGATTGTAATTTTCACCGATCCAGTTGGAAATGAATTTCGGAGGTGCGTTTTTAACACCCTAAAGTTATGAAAACAAGAATACATTGGTATTCAGCACGTTATGATTAGTCTGGATAAGTCATTATGGCAGGTAGGTGCCTAGGTGGATTAGGAAAATGTAGGTTTCATCAGTCTTAGATTAGTAAAGTAGGGCTACCAACAGAGTCAGACTGGCGCTGCTAATTTCTTAGTTGTGAATTTTCTAGACGTTACAAGTTAGATTTGAATTATATTACTTCCCCTTTAGTGAATCTTATTCAGAAGATATTTGATACCTTCTGCTTTTTCTCTTGTGATATGAATAAGCATATAATTTGGTCTACTACTCCAGCACATTGCCACTTATTTAGTTATACATGAAGCATACAGGTTTAATGTCAGCTCCAGTCTCTTCCATTTTATCTTCTTACGTTCCGCATAATTGAATTTGTGATCCTAAGACTCTCTCAATATGTCTTATGCGGGTATATGAGATTACAGAGGTGCTTTTGGTGGAGAAATCCATCTTTGGATACATATTCTGTGCTTCATGTTTCCATCTGGTGTAAGACTGCCTATCAATTGATCAAATAATGTAGGGCAAAAAGACGGCAAGGGATAAGACCAGACTAAATTTCTTCCCCAAAACCAAGATGTAAACATGAAGCACACAAAATTTCTTCCCCAGACCAAGATGGAAACATGAAGCACACAGATCTCAACACACCTCTAAGAGCAACTGCAGCGGTTGGACCAGACCATCGATCAAAGACCAAATCTGTTTGGTCGTTTAAAAAAAAAAACGCAACGAAAACATGACTAAATATGATATTACGCTGTTGTAAATAAGCGTTAATTATCAAACGCTATACTAAAGTGACGTATATAACACAGACGTTTAACTAGACAAACGTTATGTTTTTGACGTTCATTTAGATTAGCGTTTTTAACATACGCTCCTGTAATGAAGCGTTACATACTCAAACGTCACTTTACTGAAGCGTATATCTAAACGTTACCATAATGAAGCGTCAAAACCAAAACGCTCTTCTAAAACAGCATTTAGAAAAAAAACGTTAACATAAAACAACGTTTGAAATGACTCCGTTGGTGTAGAGGAGCGTTACAAAAAAAACGTTGCAGCACAACAACGTTAACCTTATTTAATTTTAGGTAACGTTATTGAAGACGAGCATTAACTTTAGGTAACATTTTTGTAGACCAGCGTGAACAAAGGTCACGTTAGTGTGAGGGAGCGTTAAAAAAAGTCAAGCTAGGTCAATCATGGTCAAAACGCTACACTAGGTGAGCTTCTCAAATTAAAAACGCTACACTAGGTGAGCTTCTCAAATCAAAACGTTCTTGTGGTGGAGCGTTTCACCAAAACGTTACAATAGATGACCGTTTTAACCAAAAACGTCCTTTTGGAGGACCGTTTCAAACTTAAACGCTCTTGTGGAGCAGCGTGAGCGTGACAACGTCTTCGTGTTACAGCGTTTTGGTAATTAACGCTCTGGCAGAGGAACGTTCATCCCACACGCTCTTCCAGCTTGCCGTTTGTCTAAATTACGCTGTTTTAATACAACGTTCCAGAGACGCTACTATAAATAAACGTTTTAATAGACGTCTTTCAGTGACGTTTATGCGTCCGCGTACAATGGCGTTTTGGGAAAACGCTGTATTACAAGGGCGTCAGACTATATCTGTTTTGGTCCAGTTTTTCGACTAAATCTGATCGGATACTGTTCAATTTCTGGACCAAATACCACATTTGGTCGTCCGTTGCGGCTCACAAAATCGGACCAAAGAGCATTCCTGGTCTTTGCTCTTTGGTCTGGTCGACCGCTGCAATTGCCCTAAGTCATGAAATGAGAATTTAAAAGAAAAGAAAAACAGGCCAGCAAAACAGTCAGCCAACAGAGGATATTCTAAGCTAATGGTTTTTCGAGAAGGTAACCTTGTTTTTTGTCATAAGAATGATGATATGACTTGATGCACCATGAGATCATTATTTCAAATGGCAATTGAAAAAGAATGAATAACAGAATCCTATCCAACACTGAAAACTTGAATGCACAAAAGAATAGTGATTTTTGATAAAATCAAGATAAGAATCGCACCATAACACTATCAGAACAACCATAAGGTGCATATTGTGCTCCCAAATCAGGTTTTTCTCATTATTGACCAATACCTATATCTGCAAAAACAACAACTACACAATGTGATGGAAAAGTAGTCATTATAATCAGACTTCAAGTAGAT
The DNA here is from genome assembly GCA_023531435.1 of Papaver californicum. Lineage (NCBI taxonomy): Eukaryota > Viridiplantae > Streptophyta > Magnoliopsida > Ranunculales > Papaveraceae > Papaver > Papaver californicum. The sequence continues at coordinate 212,054 of JAJJMC010008698.1, read as the reverse complement.
AAACTACTCTCATTCGAGTATCCACTTTCAGGGGCATATTGAAAACTAATCACACACCACAGATGATACTACAGCACTTCCCCACACTATTCATCACGAGACTTGACAACAAAATTCTGGCGACTGATGGGGTTCATAACAACTGGGGGTCCTGCTACACGAGGCCACGACTGGAACTTCTTATCAGTTTCTTGCCACCATGCCTGGTTTGAAACAGTTGACGGAGTGGTCCCTGTGGTGTTTCAACAATATATTATATCATATAGTAAAATCTTTTAGCTTCAAAATCCAGATATATGTATTAAAAAAAACCCTTAAAGCACCACATTTCAACTATTACCTCCAAACAACTTGTTATCAGATATAACATGATCCAACCCGAATGCAAGTACTGTAGTTCCTACCACAGCTCCAATGATTTTGGCTGCAGTCATTGTTTGAACTGGGCAAATATAAAGACATCACATCAGATACAAAAGAGAAAATCCATTTCCTTTTCAGAGCTAAAAAAGTAACAGGGAAAATTATGCTGAAAAGTAGCAAAAAAACCAGAGGCATCCAATGCAGGCTTCCTATTTTTATTATTCTGTAGACTGGAGACTAATTTTACTCATCAACTTTGGAACTGTTATAGATTTCTCTCTGAACTTAGAGAGCTACTGAGTACTATCTCTGGTCAACTGGAACCATAATTTCATTCATCAATTCGAGAAGTGAGAGCTTAATGCACTGCAACTCCATAGGTTCGCGATATACTCTGAACATCTCTAACTCAACCACAGAAACCCAAGCAGATATATATAATTCAGATGCACCAAAATATTTTCTGTTTTAAACCCTTCTACCATGGAAACAATTAAAGGATTGCACAACCTGATGGTAAGAAAACACCCAATTTAAGCAGAATAACATATACAATTAACTGCTTTGTTCCTAAATAAGTGCAGCAATTTGATATGCATTTTCTAACCTCAGATGCACACACTCCTAAATCCTAAAGAGGGATATGGTCCTCACTACTCACCTTTCTGTATGTCAAGCAAATCAAGTTACAGAAGTGGATAGATTAACTTGCCTACAAGAGATTCAAATTTGAATAACTCATCTAGCTAGTGTTTATAACTTGTACCAATAGTGAGTTTAAGAACTGAATAGTGTCCGCTAATTTGAAGGTTCTACCACCTGTAGAGGTATTATAGAAAATAATAATGATAACACCTAGCACAACATGTAATAACTAATAAGGTTGTCGTGACGCTATATGTGTACAGTCTTTTAGCAGTAGCAACCAATTTCACGTACTTGTATAATATTGATATCATGTATAGTTTTTAGATTGACAGTGTTTCTATCTTGAATAATATTTTGGGTTGAAATTTGCCATACAGACTACAGTTAAACAAAACAAGAAAACCTCTATAGTGTTTTCATAAACATGTATTTGGATATCAAAAGTTAGAAGGCATAACATACAACAATATTCGTCCAAGTTAAACTATCATGACTGATTTCAGTAACTGCCATTGTTTTCAATATTTATGGTTTTAAGGATTGGCTTATAAATGGTGTACCATTTACCAATATCAACCACACTTTGCAACTAACATACAAAATATTTCTACAGAAAATAGAAAGGGCTATTGGTAGTAATCGTATACTATGGCATAAGACATTGCTCTAGAGATTCAACGTGTACAATGCTAAATAGATTTTACAGCTACAATGCCTTTCGCCGCATAATAATTTTAATTATATTTCATTTTTGATCAACCAGGTGACACCTCCCATGAATTAATTCATATTTTACTCATTTCACGATTTGCAACAATCCAAAAAAAAGAAAAAGTTTTAAATCAAGTCAACAACAAAAGTCCTAACATGAATCGAGAAACTCATAAAAGACTAACAGATCTACCTGTGCAATCTAAAGTAAAATCAAACTAGTGGGCACATACAAAACCCTAATTATAATAAACAGATATTGTTCAGAAAAGAAAAAAAACCCGATAAAGATGTATTCATACAGTAGGTAACAAAATGCCTCACTAATTGCAGAGAAAATGAAAACTAAATGAAGATTAATAATGTTAAAGAAGAGAACGTAACCTAAAACATAAAAACGAGATGAATATTAACAATAATTAGTGAATATCCAGATGATCCGATTCTAGATTGAGAAGAGATCTACCTTTCTTTTGTGTAGAGAAACCCTAACTTGATTAAATTTTGGAGAGAGACAGCGAAGACGAAGGCTTATTCAATATGAAACGATGCCATGGAAACCTCACTTCCGATTTTTATATCGACTCGTGTTTTTGATTTACCAGTTTACCTCTAAAATATTATTTTGTGCCATTTTTGTCCTACCCTTTTCCCCTGGTCACTAGTCAAGTGTCACGGGTACAATTTTCGGCCTACAATATCTAAGGACCTTGACCGCTAGACGGTAGTATTGTGGTTCTTGCAACAAGTGCATACAATCAGCAGCAATTCTTCTTTGAATTAGCAATGGAAGTTTTTTTTTCTTTCTTTGTGTACACGTTAGATAGTTGTTAGTGTACGTTAGCATTCTGTTATTACAATTATATTTTGTATGAGTCGGTTGTAGTCTTGTTATACATAGCAGTGTGCTCTGGTGAGAAAAGTTAATCAAAGAAATGAAACTCTGAGCAAATGTTAAACAACAAATAGCTCTTAACATGGTATCAGAACACTAATACTTTTCTTTTTCACCATTATCATCCAATTGCTTCAAGCAACAACAATAACTCATCAAATAATCATGTTTCTTTAACTTTTAAACCACCTTCCAAGTTATCATTAACAAATTATGCTATCTGAAAATCTCAAGTCGTTCAACTTTTATGAAGTTATAATTTGTTTCATTTTGTTAATGAAAATTTTCAATGTCCAGTGAAATATCTTCGTCGTAGTACTACATCTTCTTCATTGTCAAATATTGAGCAACAATCAAGTACTTCTGCAGATCTTGATGATTTTGTGAAGAATCCAGTTTATCTCTATTGGATTACTCAAGATCAAGCTATTCTATCATTGTTGTTTTCTGCTCTTACAGAAGAATGACATTCTCAAGTTGTTGATTGCACATACTCTCATAAAGTTTGGACTCAATTGGAAAATAATTTCAATGCATCAACTAGACCTCGTCTTATGCAGTTGAGAACTGATCTTGTGAATCTTAAGAAAGGATCTGAGTCTATGCAAATTTTATTCAACAACAAGATCCATTTCTTTTCAACTAGCTCAATTAAAACGATCAATCTCTGATGAGGAATTAATTTTTCATATTGTTCAAGGACTACCTTCTGAGTTTAATGCTTTCAAAACATTTGTAAACACTCAACAGATGAAGAATCTGAATCCTATTACTTCTTCAGATCTCTTAGGTATTCTTTTGTCAGAAGAAACAAGAATTAACGTTGAATTTAAGGTTGATTTATCCATTGCTTCTGCGAATGTTACTCATCCACAACATCAATCTTCTTTTTCTTCTCATGTTGAGAACTCACAACATTTTTCAGGTAATTTTTCACCTCATTCTCAATATTCAAATTGGTCTCCTAATTACTCTCGTGGTAGTTATTCAAGACCAAATAATTTTAATGGAGGAAGAGTTAGTGGATTTTCTAGAGGATGTCGTTTTAACTTTGGTGGTAGGTTCAATTCTGGTGGTAGATTTCAATCTGGTGGCAGGTATAATTCTGGTGGTCGTTTTGGTAGAGGTGCACCTAATTTCTATCCACCAGTCAAGTATGATTCTATATAGTCTGTCAGATATGTCGTAAGCCAAGATATTCTGTTGTTGAATGTCGGTACATATTTTCTAGTGATGATTCTCATCCAATTCAATCTTATAATGCATACTATGAGGATTATGCTGAGGAAATAGAAGATTTCTGGTTTCTTGAACCTGAGGCTTTTGTTGCTTACAATGAGGATTCATCTTCTTCTTCTCATACTTGGGTACCTGACTCATGAGCAACAAATCATATTACTTCTGATTTTTCCAATCTGAATCTTCATTATGACTATTAAGGTTCAGATCAAGTTAAAGTTGGTAATGGATCAGGTCTGCTTATAACTCATATTGGGTCATCAAGTTTTGATGCTAATGATGTTAAACATACTTTGTCTAATGTTCTTCATGTTTCCAATATCACTAAAAACCTTATTTTTGTTTATCAATTTGCTAAGGATAATAATGTTATTTCTCTTTTTATACTTATCATTTCTGTGTGAAGATTTGGTTACCCACAAAGAACTCCTTAATGGACCTCTTAGGAATGAACTGTATGAGCTTCAGTTTACAACATCTCAACTCAAGCAAGCTTTCTCAACATCAACTAGTGCAACTAATTGGCATAAAAAGTCAGGACATCCAGTTTTCAAGACTTTGAAGCATATCTTATCTTTTGTAGATGGTATCATTGATGAACGTCTTTCAAGTTCATTATGTAGTGATTGTCATATTGCTAATAGTCGTGCTCTACCATTTCCATCTATGTCAGATAATAGTACTTATGGTCCTTTGGACCTAATTCATATAGATGTATGGGTTTCTCCCATTTGTTTAATCAATGGTTTCAAGTGCTATGTTTCATTTATTGATTCTTATATTAGATTTACTTGGCTTTATCCTCTTGCCTATAAATCTGATGTTTTGTCTACTTTTATTAAGTTCAAGTCTTATGTTGAGAAACAACTGAATATGCCTATTAAAATGCCTCAATCTGATTGGGGAGGTGAATATGGAAATGTTCCCAAGTTTATGGATTCATGTAGGATTGGTCATAGAGTGTCTTGTCCACATGCTCATCAACAAAATGGCAGAACATAGAGGAAGCATAAACATATAGTTGAGACTGGTCTTGCTCTTTTATCTCATGATGCTCTTCCACTATCTTTTTGGTCTTATGCTTTTGAGACAACTAATTTCTTGATAAATAGGCTACCAACACCTACTTTGCATCAACTGTCTCCCTTGGAAACTTTATTTCAGCTCAAGCCAGATTGCAATTTTCTAAGAACATTTGGTTGTACTTGTTATCCTTGTCTTAGGCCTTTCAATATGCACAAACTTGATCCAAGGTCCACTAAGTGCATTTTCTTGGGTTATAGTGATATGTACAAAGGTTACAGGTGCTTAAATCCCTTGACAAATAAGATTATCATTTCTAGGCATGTTACTTTTGCAGAATCTGAATTTCCATATGCAACTCTTTTTAGTTCCTCATCCACTCAGGATGCTACCCTATCTACTATGTCTGTATCTCCAATTTCATCTATCCCTGTAATATCCGCTGAGCCTGATCCATCTTCTAGTACATCTGATAAAAATATTTAACTTGCACATGAGATTTCTCTATCTGATTTCACTGACTTTCCACCACCACCATCTACTTCTAATTCTTCTCATTCTTTAGTTCAAAATAATCACTCAATGAAAACTAGAGGTAAGAGTGGTATTTCAAAACCTAAGGTGTGTTGAGAAATTCTATGTGTGAGGAAGTCACCTCTCTTATACAAAATGGGACTTGGTCCTTGTTCCTCCAGATGAGTCTCAAAATGTTGTGGGGTATAAATGGGTGTTTATAATAAAAAGAAACTCAGATGGTCTATTGAGAGATACAAATCTAGATTAGTAGCTAAGGGTTACAATCAAGTTGAGGGTGTTGGCTATAAAGATACTTTTAGTCCAGTTATCAAGCCAACAACTGTCAGAATAATTCTCTCTATTTGTCTTTATAAGGGATGGGTGATCAAGCAGCTAGATATGAAGAATGCATTTCTCCATGGCTATCTTTCTGAAGATGTATATATGTCATGTATTTCAAGATAAACAATATCCTAATCATGTATGTAAGCTGCAAAGGTCCCTCTACGGCTTGAAGCAAGCTCCAAGAGCTTGGTTTGACAGATTAAGTTAGTTTCTCATTAAGACAGGTTTCACATCTTCCAAAAACTGACACATCATTGTTTTTCGAGGTTTCTGGCTCTATTTTCTTATACATTCTCATTTATATTGATGATATCCTTGTTACTGGAAATTCTCCACAAGCTATTCAACTTCTCATTCAAACCTTGGGGGTCTGAATTTGCTATTAAGGATTTGGGAGATCTGCATTTCTTTTTGGGTAATCAGGTTACTAGAAATGCATATGGAATTCTTCTATCTCAAGATTAGTATATTTCAAATCTCTTGAAGAAAACCAAGATGGATGCTTCCAAACCATGTTCCACAGAAATTGCTTCTGCTGCTCCTGATCCAAGTGCTCCTCTACTTGTTGATCTTACAATCTACAGAAGTGCAGTTGGGGATCTTCATATGCAACTATCACAAGGCCTGGCATTGCTTTTGCAGTGAATAAAGCATGTCAGTTTATGTCTTCCCCAACAAAGGCTCATTGGACTGTTGTAAAATGTATTCTCAGGTACTTACAGGGAACAATTACTTTTGGTTTTCATTTTCATAAGGCCATAAGTCTTCATTTACAAGCATACACTGATGCGGATTGGGCTGGAGATCCTATTGATAGACGCTTTACTAGTGGTATGGCAATTTATTTGGGGTCCTAATATTATCTCCTGGTGCTTTCGCAAGCAGAAAACTGTGTCTAAATCTAGCACTAAGGCTGGATATAGAGCAGTTGCTGATGCTACATCTGAATTGGTTTGGATTCAGTCTCTCATGTTAGAATTAAATTTTTCTTCTCCTAAAATACCTGTTCTATAGTTTGACAATATGGGGGATTCATATCTTATTTCCCACCCTATTTTTCACAATCGAATTAAGCATGTTGAGATTACTTTCCACTATGTCCGAGAGTTGGTTGCTAGTTTGAAGTTGAAAGTCATATATCTCAGTACTCAAGATCAAATAGATAATATTTTCACTAAGGGCCTGTCTACAACAAGGTTTTATTTTATTCCCATCAAGTTCAGTGTCTTTCCCAATACCCTAGACTTGTGTGTGTGTGTGTGTGG
>JAJJMC010008698.1:125116-204949 GCA_023531435.1 Papaver californicum | reverse complement strand
CCCCCCCCCTCCCATCGGGACCCCCTCTCCCCCTCTCCCCACCCCCCCCCCCCCCCCCCCCCCCCCCTGTTAGAGAATCAGATAATTCTGATCTCTCAAATGATGCTAAGTGTGACCATCAGCCATTGTCAGTTAATGGTGCACGCTAGATAATTGTTAGTGTACGTTAGCATTCTGTTATTACATCTGTATTTTATCTGAGTCGGTTGTAGTCTTGCCATAAGTAGAAATGTGGTCCTGTGAGAAAAGTTAATCAAAAGAAATGAAAATCTGAGCAAATGTTAAACAAAAAATAGGTCTTTTTCAAATACATCACATTATACATTCAAACTTTGTCATAAATCACAAAAACATAAATCAGTAAGCTTAAGGAACCTAACACATGGCACAATCAACTCAGTTTATTGCATCAAAAAGAAGAAGTACAAAACTCTGTCCTCACTAGATTCGCACAGGCATATTCCACTTAAATAATGCTTTAAACTCAATAGACAACTCTTTATAGTCTCTCCCAATATGCTCCTCATTTTCCTTACTCTTGTTTTGCCGAATACATATGATCTCACTAGCATTTATGTCTAAGCAACATGACCAAAACTCGTGAAAACACCTTGCACCATCCTTGGACAAACATATATCCAAGAAGTAGTTAACACCCTAAAAAGTGCATAACTGACCCATATACTTCCATACTTGAGCCAGCCTTCCAACACTTGTCCCAAACAGTTATTCCATGCTCTAATAAGTTTAGAGACTCACTTTATAATCGTTCCTTCTTGTCTCACAACTCTAGTTTATGTGTAAAGCCAATAACTAACTCATAACTATCACTTATGAGTCAGCATCATCGAGCTTTGGCCTTGAGATACATCCCTAAGGATGCATAAGCTATAACAAAATCATGCCAAAGTTATTTCCAACTGATGCCAATGCTGCTCCATGCATCAAATGCATCACACTTCATATGCCTTAATTAGTCGAGTAATAGACAATAGTGGTGCATCTGCATGCGCCTTGCACGTATTTCCCAGGCTTTGGTTAAGCCTTGGTCAAATGTGTAGGACAACTCTTAGCCTATTCCAAGTTCTTACATCATCCTTGAGATGATCTAAACTCAGATCCTCGGGTATGCATCAATGCACCATTCCATGTTGCATTTGTCTTTGTACTATCTTGCATTCGCTATGAAGCTTCATTCTGTCGGCCAATGTGCTTTATTTTGCTATACCATTGACTATATGGGTCATAAACCTCCCCCACCCATCCTGTTCAACGTCCTCGTTGAACACAATCAAGTAAAACTCCTTATACTTGATTAACTCCTTATCCGCATGCATCCTCAGGAAATCAGGAAACCATACTTCTAAAATCCCGCAACTTTTTCGGCTTTTTCTTTAGTAAAAATCAAAATAAAAAATGATTATTGATAGGGGAAAGTTTTTTTTTAAAATCCACCCCAAATTCACCTTTAGCTTTAGTAAAAGTGGCTTCCCCCATAACAATTATATAAACTACGTCGGTTTATGTTGTTGAGCTGCAACGCCGGTGCTATAATGCAAAAAAAAAATATGACGTTCAACTGCAGCAATATTAAAGATCATTGAGTCAGTGAGAATTGAGGGCTTCTCGCTTCAGAGGTATAATTGGCGAAAATATGCAAATACACCCAAAGATCAATCTTAAACAAAGAACATCATTCCCCAACACATATGAAGAATAAAAAGCATAAATGTAAAGTAAATGATAAGTGCATATTTTCTTTATAATTGATCGTTATTTCATGCACTTATTTGCTAGATTTCTTGTGAATTATTGTATATTATGTTTGTTTTTGTTTATTATCTTATATTAGGCAAATTATCCAAAAAGGAGCGACAAAGTGTTAGATTGTGTAAGGAAAGAAGTGCTACAAAGGAAGAAGATCCAAAGACCAAGTGGGATTTGTCCAAATTAAGGATTTCTCATCACCATATTAAGGATAACAAATAAACGAAGCCAACGGCGAAAAAATGAGGTCATTCCGACTTCATATGAAAAAGTTATAAGAAAAACAAGTTCAGGATTTTCTCAATGGGTCGAACCATCGAGAAAAGAAAATCCAGAAAGAAATAGAATTCTCGATGGGTCAAGCCATCGAGAAAAGAAGAATTCTAGATGGGTTATCCCATGGAGAAAAGAAGAATTCTCGATGGGTCAAGCCATCGAGAAAAGTGGATGGCAGAAGAAATATATTTTCTCGATGGGTCATCCCATCGAGAAAAGAAGAAATCTCGATGGGTCAGCCATCCATCGAGAAACTGAGTGTGAAAACCTATTTTTGGCATATTTTGGTATTTTAGAAACGTATTTCGACCGGGATTCGAGCACGGGCGCTTCTACAACTTGAGACACCTATTTAAGAACTCCTCTAGTTATTTTTAGCTATCTATTCTTTTATCAAGCTTTGGAGAGAAGAAAACAAGAAGGAAAGCTAGGATTTTGGAGCGTTTTTCATCACCATAACTATTTCTTTTCTACTTTATCATATGTATATCATGGATTTTACTACATCCATGATTAGCTAAAAACCTAATTGATTGAGGATGCATTCAAAGTTATAAACATGATTTGGTTTGATATATTAATCTATTTTGATTTCTTCACATGATTATTGTTTGTATCTACTATAAAGGATGTTTATGATTGATTAAATTATTGTGCTAGGTGGCCAACTAAATTGGATTCTTGATTGATCTAATGCTAGTAAGGGTTAGGATATTCATAATTGTTGAATAACTTCTATATAAGTAGAACACGTGAGACCTTGCAGCGGGATTATGTGGAGCTATCGCGTGTAGAGACAATACTAGAAGTAGACCTTGCGCTAAGAGTCTAACTACTAGGATCAATCTATAAAGTCACAAAATATAAAGCATTCGGTCAAATTACACTTAGAGTGTGCTACTTCTATGTGGTTTAGACGAATGAAATCTTGTATTCAAGCTCTTTGGTACGACCGGAAGCGCTAAGTAAATGAAGGTCACGTCAAAGCCATCCGAAGTCAGGGTGTGTTGTGTGACCGCTGTGTTGCTTGAGATTCTTCCAGTGACCTAAGGACTTTCGAGGACAACACTGCTCTAGCTGCTATCCTACGATTGGTAATAATATGAGATAAATGAATGATAGATGAGTATATTAATCCAATGATTGTTTAGTAACTAAGAAGGATTCCTCGATCATATCTCTCTCCATTGCTTACAACCTAACTACTTTTAATTGCTTTCTTATTTATTTTGCTAAAAACCAAAAACAAAACTCCTCTTTGTGACATTTTGACAACTTCAACACCTCGCTCCTCGTGGGAACGAACTTGACTTCCATTATATTATTCTTTAAATTAGTAGAAACAAAATCACTAATTTGATTGCACCTACGACACACAACAAATTTTGGTGCCGCTGCTGGGAAACAGTTCGTTTTAGTTGTTATTTTATTTTTGTTTATTTGTGTTTTTAGGTTTATTTTAGTTTTTAACTTTTTTTCTAGATATTTTTGATTTTAAGGTACATTCTCTTTGGTGAATGATTAAAGAGGGCAAACCAAGTCACATTGGTATATGTCTCCGATCAAGCACTTTACTAAAATACTTCGTTCGAGCAGTGGACACTCTGCTTCCTCCTAGTTCTTCACCAAGTGAATTTTCAAACTCAGACAAAGAAGAAGATCGTATAGAAGAGATGGATGATCCTATACCACCTCTAAAGTGGAAGACGTTGAGATATCTAACATCCCCATGTTTGGACTCTCAGCCACTGTGTATTACTCTGAATGACACAGTGGAACTCAAATCAAACCTTTTTCATTGGCTTTCTAAGTTCAAGGGGCTACCAGGTGAAGATCCTAATCGATATCTGCATCAATTTCAAAATATAGTAAGAAGTTTGAAAAAGAGGGATGACGATTCTGATAAAGCTTTCTTACAAGCTTTTCTGTTCTCATTGGCGGACCAAGAAAAATCAGGGTTATACTACCTCCATTCCGGAAGTATTACCACATGGAATGGAATGAAAAAGATGTTCTTAGAAAAGTACTTTCCTGTTTCTAAGGAAGCATCTATTCGTAAGGAGATAAGTAGCATTCTGTAGATTACTGGAGAATATTTATATGAGTACTGGGAGAGGTACAAGAGATTGTTGGAGAGCTTCCCACACCATCAGATACCACCACAAGTCATCATCAAACACTTTTATGAGGGGTTGCTACCCCATGAGAGGCACTTGATTGATGCTGCTAGTAGTGGTGCATCAGTTAATAAAACTATCGAGGAAGCTACGAGTTTGATTGAGAGCATAACCCAAACAAGCATCAATTTTACACTAGATATTCATCGACAGTTCGGAAGGTTAGTGCGATGATGATAAACACGTTTTCGTGTCTTATTTGATCTCAATTTGTATATTGTTAGAACTCATTTGTGTACTTATGTTATGATTTTATTGTGTCTGTAGGTATATTTGGGACATAAATAATTGTGGAAAAATTGGCTCGAAAATTTATAAAAGCACCCATGGAATTGCTAAAGGCACCCCCAAAAGTTATAAAGGCACCCACCGATTGGATACATGCACCACTTCTTCCATTTCAAATAATTGGTTTTGGCGGGAAAAAGAAGTTTTCAACTACGGATAATTCTGTGGAAGATTTGGAACATATTTTCTCGGATTTTCTCATAGATTTTAATTGGGATTGATTTGTTACACCACAACAGGGATTTATCCACGAAAAAAAGGAGAATATCATTGATTCCCATCAAAACAGAATATATGAGCATATCTCGAGATTTTGGGTTTGGAAGATTGGCGTGTGTTTAATTGCTTCTGGGATGATAAATAAACGTGTTATGAGTGTCTCAACACCAGCAGACTCGTGAAGGAGATAAAATAGGAAGAAATTCCAATGTTTTGGGAAGAATATTATTCTCGTGTGAATGAGAATATCTCTGATTAATTGTTGCGAGATTGGAGTTTCTGTGGTATAAATAGTGAAGGGTGAAGACACAGAAGGGAGCAGAGAGTTTTGGGGAAAGCTCAGGAGGTGAACAGAGAGATAGAAAATCAATCCAGAGAATTGTTGTTGCTGCTGCATGAAGAACAGAGAGTAGGTAACAAAATCTTCAACCAATCAACCACAGTTTCTTCATCGGTTTGCAACGGATAGTATCGCATCTGCAACGTTTATCTTCAGTTGCAACAGTTTCTTCAACCCGTTTGCAATGGATATTGTCACATCTTCAACGTTTATCTTTAGCCCCTCTAGAACAGTTAGTCTGTAACGTCTATAAACGTTGCAAACTCACTGTTTTCTTTGTTTTACTCCATTTTTATCATTTGTAAACATTTTTTTTGAGCCATGAACCATAATTTTGAGCAAGAGATTAATATGAGGAGCTAAACCCCATCTTTGAGGCGGCGGAGGAAGCTATTTTTCTAAAAATTATGTGGTAATTTATTTGATTAATTTATACAATTCTTTTATGATTATTTACCTTGGTTAAAAATTGATTTAATGATTTTCTTTAAGCAATTGTGATTTCATTAGATGGTTAATGCTTGGCCTAGGTTTTAGATGTTTCATGCTTTTGTTATACAATTGTTGTTTTAAAAATCTATTTGTTGCAATATTTTAGAATCAAATTAAATGTAAGAATTGCATGATTATAATTATTGAATTAAATCACTTTAAATTTTGGAAAATAGTGGAATCTTAGCCTCAGTTTACTCTCAATTTTGTTATCAATTTTATTTGATTTTTGTTATTTTTAGTCTTAGAATTAAGTTTAAAAAAAATCTTCACAAATCTTGAACGAACTTTTATTTACCGCAACTACAAAACCATCACTTTTTGGCGCCACCGACGCGGACTTGTTTTTAGAATTGTTTTTAGATTTTTTTTAGGTTAGTTAGTTTAGTTAGATTTTTATTTTTATTTGTTCTATTTTACGTTTTTAGGTATTTTTCTTTGTATTACAGGTTTTGGGGATCAAAAAGAAATTGGAGCCAAAGATTATATTGATTGATTAAAGACTTGGAGTCAAAGACAAATCGAAAAGAACGGAAAAAAAAGACATGACTTTTTTTTAGTTAATTTTTTTTAATTTTTTAAGGTTTTCATTTTTCTCTTTAGAAAATTGCATTAGGAAATTCTTATTATTTTTCTAATTATTTTAGGTATTTTTTTTTTTTTTTTTTTTTTTGGACTTTGGACTTTGGACTTTTGAACTTTATTATTATTTTAAACCCTACGGAAGGGTATTCAAATATAAACTGCAACAGGGAAGGACGACAATTACGATATTGTCTCTGCCCCTCGGGTTCGTACACTGTCACAGGAGTCGGTGGCCCGAGTCGACTACAACCGATTCATCCCCCGTCTGGTACGGGAGGTAAAACTCGATCAACCCACGAATCCCCTCCAAGTGGGTTTACTGTATTCCTTCGTATGCACATATGTTGAGGAATTGAATACAGACTTATTTTCTAGTAAAGGGCAAGGATTGGCCATATAAGATAAGGACTCGGATTTCATCATCGTTTCCTTCTTGCCCGCCTTAGGAACACGTTCCCTAACGCGAACCTAATCCTTAAATTTGACTAGAAAGAAGACCGATAGGGTATCGAGCTTATTGGAAAATCATTCAAAAGGACTGTATTGGTTACTTTGTTAGCCTAGCTTAAAGTTCAGGAAGATTATTTTAAGTTGATTAGAGCCGCCCTGTAACCCAGAGAAAAGTTGCCAAAGAGACAGGGTTATCAAAGCTCCTTAGAGCTTATCCTATTTCTATTCGACTTAATCTAATTCGGATCGTTCTGAGAGATTCGCTAAAACTGTAACTAGTTTCCTTTTGGAAGAATAGAAGCTGGTCTAGAAACAATCTAAGTGGAGCCATCATGCTTTTTGTTTGCTAGATTCAATATGTTTGATTTGGTTGAGTCGGCCTTGTTTGTGTTTGTTTAGAAATTCCCTTCCAATTAGGAGTTATTTAATTGCATGCCCAGGCCGCCTGAAGTCTTGAGTAAGTGTGCATGGAGAAGAGATTTTATTGGTCGTTTGATCAGTGACAGAAATAGAAACTCTGCCTTTGAAATTGGGAATTTAGGAAACCCATCTTTTGAGAGCCGAAACTTTAGTTTCGAGAATTTGTCTCTTAGTGACGAAGTAATTCCTAATTTTCTAGTTGTGCCAGAAATGGCAACCTTGAAAGATTTATTGAATCCTAACAGGACTTATCGTCCATATCAAGTTAGCTAAAACTCAAGCAAACTATGAGTTGAAACCTGGGACCATACAGATGCTCCCACTCTTCTTAGGGAAAGAAAATGAAAACTCTTACTTTCACATTAGGGATTTTGAAGAAATATGTAGTACCCTAAGAATTCACAACATGTCTGATGAAGTTTTGAAACTTAGGTTATTTCCTTTATCCCTGAGAGACAAGGCCAAATCTTGATTATATAGTTTGCCATCTGAATCCATCGAGACATATGAACAACTTACCGCTGCCTTTTTATCTAAATTTTCCCTAGGCAAAAAATATCATCTCTTAGGAAAGAAATTTCTACATTTGTGCAGCAAGAGGGAGAATCTTTGTATAGGTATTTGGAAAGGTTCAACGAATTAGTAACGCAATGTCCCCAACACGGTTTAGAAGAGCTTAGATTAGTTCAAATCCTTTATAAAGGGCTAGATTATCCAACAACGACCATGGTTGAGTCATTGTGTTCAGGGAGTTTTGATAGTAAAACTGTTGATGAGGCAATGATATTTTTGAATGAAATTATCGAAAAGACCCATCAATGGCAATGTAGTAAGGAACCCCAAAGAAAATTTTTACTGAGCAGAGGTAATGTCAATAGGGTAAAACTCGATCAACCCACGAATCCCCTGCAAGTGGGTTTATTGTATTCCTTCGTATGCATATATGTTGAGGAATTGAATACGGATTTATTTGCTAGTAAAGGGCAAGGATTGGCCATATAAGATAAGAACTCGGATTTCATCACCGTTTCCTTCTTGACCGCCTTAGGAACACGTTACCTAACGCGAACCTAATCCTCAAAATTTGACTAGAAAGAAGACCGATAGGGTATCGAGCTTATTGGAAAATCATTCAAAAGGACTGTATTGGTTACTTTGTTAGCATAACTTAAAGTTCAGGAAGATTATTTTAAGTTGATTAGAGACGCCTTGTAACCCAAGGAAAAGTTTCCAAAGAGGCAGGGTTATCAAAGCTCCTTAGAGCTTATCCTGTTTCTATTCGACTTAATCTAATCCGGATCGTTCTGAGAGATTCTCTAAAACTGTAACTAGTTGCCTTTTGGAAGAATAAAAGCTGGTCTAGAAACAATCTAATTGGAGCCATCATGATTTTTGTTTGCTAGATTCAATAAGTTTGATTTGGTTGAGTCGTCCTTGTTTGAGTTTGTTTCGAATTCCCTTCCGATTAGGAGTTATTTAACTGCATGCCCAGGCCGCCTAAAGTATTGAGTGAGCGTGCCTGGAAAAGAGATTTTATTGGTCGTTTGATCAGTGAAGAGAATAAAAACTCTGCCTTTGAAATTGAGAATTTAGGAAACCCTTCTTTTGAGAGCCCGATTTTTGGAAACTTTAGTTTTTGAGAATTTGTCTCTTAGTGAGGAAGTTATTCCTAATTTTCCAGTTGTGCCAGAAATGGCAACCTTAAAATATTTGTTGAATCCCGCTAGGACTTCTCGTCCATTATGTATCAAGTTAGATGAAACTCAAGCAAACTATGAGTTAAAACCCGGGACCATACAGATGCTCCCAATCTTCTTAGGAAAAGAAAATGAAAACCCCTACTTTCACATTAGGGATTTTGAAGAAATATGTAGTACCCTAAGAATTCACAACATATCTGGTGAATCTTTGAAACTTAGGTTATTTACTTTTTCCCTGAGAGACAAGGCCAAATCTTGGTTATATAGTTTGCCATCTGAATCCATCGAGACATATGAACAACTTACCGCTGCCTTTATATCTAAATTTTTCCGTAGACACAAAACATCATCTTTTAGGCACGAGATTTCCACATTTGTGCAACAAGAGGGAGAATATTTGTATAGGTATTTGGAAAGGTTCAAAGATTTATTGATACAATGTCCCCATCACGGTTTAGAAAAGGTTAGATTATCATAACGACCATGGTCGAGTCATTGTGTACATGGAGTTTTGATAGTAAAACTGTTGATGAGGCAATGACATTTTTGAATGAAATTTCTAAAAAGACCCAGCAATGGGAATGTAGTAAGGAACCCCAGAGAAAATTTTTACTGAGCGGAGGTAATGTCAATAGGGTAGATGGAATTCTTGAATCAGATGCCAAAATTGCAGCTATAGAAAAAAGGTTAGAAGCCTTAGATTAAGTCAATCTAGTTGTGGAATAGATCCCAAGTCATGTTGGGAAGGAAATACTGTTGAAGAGCAAGACCATGAGCTTTACAATAACAATAGATATGATAACCGTCAGAAGTTTGACCCGTATTCAGAAACCTATAACCCTGGTTGGAGAAACCATCCAAACCTTTCTTGGTCTAAGGGACAAAATCAAGGTCAGTCTAGTAACCCTCAGGTTCCCCCAGGTTTTGGTTATACTAAGAATCCTTCTGGACCAGCACAATTTCAGAATCCGTTAGAAAAGACGGTCATGAGTTTAGCAGAGTCTGTGGTCTCATTAAATCAGAACACTAAAGATCTTCAGCAGTACGTCAATCAAAGTTTACGAGAAAATCAAAAGATTATTCAGGCTAACAGTCAGGCCATTTCTAATTTTGAAAACCAGGTTGGTCAAATTGCTGAGTCTTTGAGAGAAAAAGAAAAATGCAAGTTCCCTAGTCAACCACAACCCTACCCTAGAGGAGTTCATGAGTTATCTTATGGTGAGAAATCATCAAATCATGTGAATTCAATTAAAACCCTTAGGAGTGGTAGAAAGGTAGACAATAAGGTAACCTTGCCCGATAGTGAACATGCTGTAGTTCACCCTTCTGAGCTTGGAGCTGAAGAGACTGATAAAGTCTTTAAAGAGTCTAGTGGTGTTCCCGCTGAGCCCGATTTTTTGCCCAAGCCCCATTTCCACAACTTCTAGTACCAACTAGGAAGGAATCCAACTTTAATGATATATTGGAGATTTTTAAGCAAGTTAACATCAATCTTCCTTTATTAGATAAAATTAGGCATATCCTACTTATGCCAAGTTCATTAAGGATCTTTGTACGGGAAAGCGAAAGCTTAGTGTACAGAAAAAATCCTTTATAGCTAGTCATGTGAGTTCAATTGTCCAGAACAACACATCTCCTAAGTACAAAGACCCAGGTTCCCCTACCATTTCTTGCACAATAGGTAACTACCGTGTAGAGAAAGCGTTACTTGACTTAGGAGCTAGTGTTAACTTACTTCCGTATCATATGTACCTCCAGCTAGGACTTGATGACATAAAACCTACCTAGATAACACTTCCGTTAGCTGATAGGTCTGTAAAAATTCCTCGTGGTATTGTCGAAGATGTTCTTATTGAGGTCGATAGGTTTATTTATCATGTGGATTTTGTTATCCTAGATACCCAACCTGTTCCTGACCCATAAAAATAGATACCTGTGATATTAGGTCGCCCGTTTTTAGTTACATCTAATGCGATCATTAACTGTCGAACTGGTATTATGAATTTATCTTTTGGTAATATGACTATTGAGATGAATATTTTCCATATTAGTAAGTAACCCCCTGAGCTAGTTGACATGTGCATTGAAGAGGTGAACATGATATGAACATTAGTTCAAGAGTCATTACCAAACATCTTATCTGAAGATACATTAGAGAGTTGTTTAACCCATTTTGGCTTAGATGTCGATGATATTAGCACCATTGATAAAGTGAATGCTCTGTTAGACTCTACCCCTGTGTTAGATACTAATAGATGGAAATCTAAGTTCGAACCATTACCAGTTTCTAATTCTACCTTAATTCCTTCTTTATAAGAGCCTCCTAAGTTGGACCTCAAACCATTGTCAGATACTCTGAAATATGTGTTTTTAGGCCCTTTTGAGACTTTGCCTGTAATTGTATCATCCGTCTTGGATAGTGATCAGGAAAGTAGGCTAGTGACCGTACTTCAAGGCAACAAGGAAGCTTTAGGGTGGACCTTAGAAAATATTAAGGGTATAAGTCCTACTGTTTGTATGCATCAGATTTATTTAGAGGATGCACCAAACCTTCTAGGGAGATGCAACGTCGAATGAACCCTAACATGAAATAAGTAGTTCGAACCGAGGTGCTTAAGTTGTTAGATGCGGGTATTATCTACCCCATTTCATACAATAAGTGGGTCATCCCCGTTCAGGTTGTTCCCAAGAAATCAGGTATCAATGTAGTCCACAATGAAAAACAATAAGTTAATCCCAACCCGAGTGACCACGGGGTGGCGTGTTTGTATTGACTATAGAAAATTGAACAAGGTCACAAGGAAGGACCACTTTCCCCTTCCTTTCATCGACCAAATGCTAAAGCGATTATCTGTACATAGTCATTATTGCTTGTTAGGTGGCTACTCTGGTTATAATCAGATTGTTATTGCCCCAGAAGACCAAGAGAAAACTACTTTTACCTGTACCTTTGGTACCTTTACGTATAGACGCATGCCTTTTGGGTTGTGTAATGCACCCGCTACTTTTCAGCGCTGCATGATGAGCATATTTTCTGACATGGTAGAACGGTTTTTAGAGGTCTTTATGGATGATTTTTTCAATGCTTGGTTCATCGTTTGATGATTACTTGCATCATTTGACATTAGTGTTGATTAGATGTAAGGAAAAGAATTTAGTGCTTAATTGAGAGAAATGTCACTTCATGGTTCAATCAGGAATTGTTTTAGGGCATATCGTATCTTCTAAGGGTATAGAGGTAGACAAAGCCAAAGTTGACCTTATTAAGAATTTACAGGTTCCAAAAACCGTAAGAGATATTAGGTCATTCTTAGGGCATGCAGGTTTTATCGTCGATTCATTAAGGATTTTAGCTTGATTTCTAGACCTTTTTGAAATTTGCTTGCAAAAGATATTAAGTTTTTATTTGATGATGCTTGTTTAGAGGCTTTTGAGAAGCTTAAGACTTTACTCACTACCACCCCCATAGTCCAGGCACCTA
Organism: Papaver californicum; assembly: GCA_023531435.1. NCBI lineage: Eukaryota > Viridiplantae > Streptophyta > Magnoliopsida > Ranunculales > Papaveraceae > Papaver > Papaver californicum. Next base: position 192,754 of record JAJJMC010008698.1, on the reverse strand, counting down.
ACTGGAACCTACCCTTTGAAAGCATGTGTGATGCTTCAGATTATGCTATTGGTGTCGTGTTAGGTCAACGAGAAAACAAATTACTTCATGTGATTTACTATGCTAGCAAAACTCTGAATGATGCCCAAATGAACTACACCACCACAAGAAAGGAATTGTTAGCCATTGTTTTTTCTTTAGACAAGTTTAGATCATTTCTCTTATGTTCTAAGGTCATAGTGTTTACTGATCATGCTGCTTTGAAGTATCTTCTGTCCAAGAAGGATACTAAACCTAGATTGATTAGATGGATCCTTTTGTTGCAAGAATTTTCTCTACAAATTGGAGACAAAAAGGGTGCAGAAAATGTAGTAGCGGACCACTTGTCTAGGATTGTCTTTGAATTCCCTGATGATTCCCCTCATGTGAGGGATAGTTTCCCTGATGAACAAGTTTTTCTTGTTTCCCAGTTACCTTGGTATCCGAATATAGTGAACTATCTTTTTACTGGTCGAATGCCCCAACATTGGGGTAAACAAGATCGTTCTAGGTTTTTAGCCGAGGTTAAGCATTTCTTTTGGGATGATCCTTATCTGTTTAAGTATTGTCCAGACCAGATTATTAGGAGATGTATACCTGAGAATGACCAATCCAGTATTATTTCCTTTTGTCATGATCATGCGTGTGGGGGTCATTTTAGTACTAAGAAAACCGTTGCTAAGATATTGTAATGTGGATTCTACTGGCCTTCGTTGTTTAAAGACACCCACCGTTACTATATTACTTGTAAGCGTTGCCAGAAGTTAGGAACCATTACCCGTAGGAATATGATGCCTTTGAACCCTATTCCAGTTATCGAGGTCTTTGACGTGTGGGGCATTGATTTTATGGGTCATTTTCCTAATTCTTTTGATTATTTTTACATCCTTGTCACTGTAGACTATGTGTCTAAGTGGGTTGAGGCGGTTTCGTGTAGAACAAATGACCACAAGGTTATGGTCCAATTTTTGAATGATAACATATTTGCATGTTTTGGTACACCGCGGGCTATAATTAGTGATGGAGGGTCCCATTTTTGTAATCGACCATTTAGGCTTTTGATGAAGAAATATGGTATTACCCACAAAGTAGCTACCCCATATCACCCACAGACTAGAGGTCAAGTAGAGGTTTCCAACATGGAGATAAAACGTATTTTAGAGAAAACAGTTAATCCTAATCGGAAAGACTGGTCATTGAGGCTTACTGATGCCTTATGGGCTTACCCTACTGCGTTTGAAACCCCCATTGGAATGTCACCTTATCGTCTAGTTTTTGGCAAGGCATATCACCTACCCGTCGAGATAGAGCATAGAGCATATTGGGCTGTAAAGCAACTTAATTTTTCGCTTGACAAGGCAGGAGCTCACAGGAAGCTCTAGCTCAATGAGTTGGACGAGATTCGTAGAGATGCATACGATAGTGCTAAGGAGTATAAGAACAAAATGAAACTTGTACATGATAGAAATATTTTAAGAAAGTCATTTTCTCCAGGTCAAAAAGTTTTTCTGTATCATACCCGTTTGCATCTATTCCCCGGGAAGTTACGCTCTCGGTGGACGAGTCCTTTTATAGTTCGCACTGTTTTTACTCATGGTGCTATTGAGATTGAGACACTGTATGGTAGTAGTTCTTCAAAGGTTAACGGTCAGAGATTGAAACCCTTTTTAGAACCTTTTCCTGCAGGTGATGTTGAGGAGGTCCCTCTGGAGGACCTTGCTTACCTTGATTGACCATCAAGGATGTTGTTGTACATTAGTAAGTTTTTGTAGGTTTTTGTTTTTATTTTTCTCTCTTATTCTCCAAAGAAGGATTGTTATGCTTCACCCAGGTACTATCTTTCTTACTAACCTCTTTATTCCTCTAGTTACCTATATTTTTGGTATTGCACTTTAATTTGAAACATTGAGGACAATGCTAGGTTTAAGTTTGAGGGTAAGGGAGAAACTTTTAGTTGAAATAATAAAACTCCAAATTTTAGAAACTTGTGAACAATTCAGGGTGACACTAACCATTCTAGGTAGATGGAAACTTAGCTCTTTTTTTTTATAGGAATTGGTGTACCCAGTTAAATGGTCTATCCATGAAAGGATGCCTAGCTCAGGTCTTAGAAATAACATGATAGTTGTCACCATATCTCGGAATCTATCTTGACCATATCACCTTCTGTTTTTATTTTTACAATTTTTGTATTTTTCTAAGTGATTTGGTGGGGCACCAGCATCAAATTGTTATCACCGCCAGGATGAAGTAGAGTGTTTGAGATCAAGCCCCATTATTGTATTATTTAGACCATTATTCAAAAAAGAAAAGAAAAAAGTATTGACACTTTGATAGCAATATATGTGTGTTCTCCCTGTCTCTGTCGCCTAAGCAAGCATGGAACGGATGATCCATGAGAACTATCATGTACGATGCTGATAAAGAGCATGCACTTGGATTCATTTGATCCAATCATGTTGTCAGTACATTTAAAATATTTTCAATAAATCGACTGCTGGGACCCTTGTATATACCAGCTGAGTCGATATTAGTATAAAGAGTAAGACTAGTGGGAGCGTATCTCAATCCATTCATCCTGGCACTGACCTTCAGACAGGTACGGGAAACACCGTTCACCTTAGTCAACACGCGCAAACTTCATTTTGTCTATATCCATCTTCTAAATCTTTTCATGTGATTGTACTTTGATAGATTCTGAGTATCGTGGTTGAACGACTATCTAAGTAAAGTTTTGAATTCTTGTATGATTTTAGTATGCTGAGTGCAAACTCGTGTACATCAATTGGACTCATATATGGTAATGATTCTTATAGGCGAAGAATTTAGTATGCCAACTAAATAGTTTGTTTAGTGTCTATCCTCAATCGTTCACAAGTATCTATGGTTTGGAGTAAAAAGGTTTTGTGGGTACACCTCTTGTAAACCCTCACAAGACTAAAACTTGTCCACTAGGGACACCTAGGGGTTCAAAGGCTTGTTGTACACGCTAAATGCAATCGTGATGCCTGCGAAAGTAAGTTAGGATTTATTTTTATTAGATTTGCTCGAGGACTAGCAAATAATAAGTTTGAGGATATTTGATTAACACGTTTTCGTGTCTTATTTGATCTCAATTTGTATGTTGCTAGAACTCATTTATATACTTATATTATGATTTTATTGTGTTTGCAGGTATATTTTGAAAATAAATAATTGTGGAAAAAATCGGCTTGAAAAGTTATAAAGGCACCCACTGAATTGCTAAAGGCACCCTCAGAAGTTATAAAGGCACCCACTGATTGGATACAATCACCACTTCTTCCATTTCAAATAATTTTTTTTGGCAGGAAAAAGAAGTTTTCGACTGCGGATAATTCTGTGGAAGATTTGGAATAAATTTTCTCGGATTTTCTCACAGATTTTAATTGGGATTGATTTGTTACACCACAACAGGGATTTATCCACGAAAAAATAGGGAGAATATCATTGATTCTTATCATAACAAAATATATGAGCATATCTCGGGATTTTGGGTTTGGAAGATTGGCGTGTGTTTAATTGCTTCTGGGATGATAATAAACGTGTTTGAGTGTGTTAACATCAGCAGAAGCGTGAAGGAAATAAAATAGGAAGAAATTCCAATATTTTGGGAAGAATATTATTCTCGTGTGAATGGGAATATCTCTGATTAATTGCTGCGAGATTGGAGTTTATGTGGTATAAATAGTGAAGGGTGAAGACACAGAAGGGAACAGAGAGTTTTGGGAGAGATCAGGAGGTGAACAGAGTGATAGAAAATCAATCCAGAGAATTGTTGTTGTTGCTGCATGAAGAACAGAGAATGGGCAACAGAATCTTCAACCAATTAGCCACAGTTTCTTCATCGGTTTGCAACGGATATTGTCGCATCTGCAACGTTTATCTTCAGTTGCAACAGTTTTTTCAACCCGTTTAGAATGGCTATTGTCGCATCTACAACATTTATCTTTAGCCCCTCTGTAACAGTTAGTCTGTAATGTCTATAAACGCTGCAAACTCACTGTTTTCTTTGTTTTACTCCATTTTTATCATTTGTAAACATTTTTTTTTGAGCCATGAACCATAATTTTGAGAAAGAGATTAATATGAGGAGCTAAACCCCATCTCTGAGGCGACGGAGGAAGCTATTTCTCCAAAAATTATGTGGTAATATTTATTTAATTAATTTATGCAATTCTTTTATGATTAATAATTTTTTTAAGCAATTGTGATTTCCTTAGATGGTACATGCTTGGTCTAGATTTTAGATGTTCCATGCTTTTGTTATACAATTGTTGTTTTAAAAATCTACTTGTTGCAATACTTTAGAATCAAATTAAATGTAAGAATTGCATGATTATAATTATTGAATTAAATCACTTTAAAATTTGGAAAATAGTGGAATCTTAGCCTCAGTTTACTCTCAATTTTGTTATCAATTTTATTTGTGTTTTGATATTTTTAGTCTTAGAAATTAGGTTTAAAAACAAATCTTCACAAGTCTTGAACGAACTTTTATTTACCACAACTACAAAACCATCATATGAGTGATTCTTCACAAATGGAACAACGAATCGATAATGTGGAAAAGATGGTCCAACAGATAGCTTCTGCAGTTGTTCCTACATACAAAGACGATGCCGAGGTGAATGTTATATTTCCAAATCAAAGGCCGAGATATGATCCTTATTATAATACCTACAATCCCGGTTGGAAAGATCACCCAAATTTTAGCTATGCGAACAAGCAAGATGCAGCTCCTATGCCACCATTTTATGGGAGACAGAGTGGTTTTCAACATTTACAATTTCAACCTCAACCTCAACCTCTACAACAAACTCATAACTCCAGTCTAAAGGAGATGCTGAAGGTTATGATGCAGAATCAAGAGGTAATGTTGAAGAACCAGGATATGGAGATAAAGGATATTCGAACTCAAATGGGGCAATTGGAAACCGATGTGAACCTATTGAAGGCATAAGCATTGAAAAAATTACCGTCACAACCTGTCGTGAACCCAAGAGAACACGTAAATGTTGTAACTTTAAGAAGTGGAAGGCAAGTTCAAGAACCACAACAATAAGAGAAAGTTAGTGGTGACTTAAAAAAAGGAGTAGAAGAAGAAACCGTGCCAAAGGAAAATCCAATCTCAACTGGCCAACCAAAGGACACGGTTCCTACCTTTACCATACCACCTCCTTTTCCTAGTCGTTTTGCCAAGTCCAAGAAAGAAGCTCAAGATAAGGATATCATGGATATCTTCAAGAAGGTGCAAATCAACATCCCATTTATTGAAGTCATCAAAACTATGCTTAGATATGCCAAATTTTTGAAGGATTTGTGTACAAAGAAATATAAGTTGATTCCTAATGAAGTCACTAAGGTGGGCGAGAGTGGTACGACTATGTTGTTGAAAAAGATTCCTGCAAAGTATACGGATCCTAGAGGCTTTATGGTGCCAATTAATATTGGTACTAAGAGGTTTGGGCGTGCTTTACTTGATTTAGGAGCATCTTTAAGTGTTATGTCAGCCGATATTTACGATTCTTTGAATCTTGGACCTTTAAAAGAGACAGGGATTACCATTGAATTAGAAAACAAGTTCAATCTATATCCTAAGGAACTTATGGAGGATGTGTTAGTTCAAGTGAATGAGTTAATTTTTACGGTTGATTTCTATATTGTGGATATGCAGAATGGAGAAAACAGTTCATCCACTTCGTTATTACTTGGGAGACCATTTATGAAAACTGCAAAGACGAAGATTGATGTTGATAGTGATACACTCACTATGGAATTTGATAAGGAGATTATTCTCTTCAACATATTAGAAGCCATGCGTTATCCTAGTGATGTTCACTCTACTTTCTCTATCGATGTTATTGGTTCGCTAGCACAACAAATATTTGATTTGAACAGTGAAGATGAAACTTGAGTTGTGTTGCTAATAGCATTGAATTGGATATTCACGGGAAGCCAAACTTGGATGTTGACTTATCCAAAGAGTTACTGGAGATGTGTGGTGCCTTGACGGCACTACAAGAAACTCGAACGGGTAATATCTCTTATATTTCTTTACCCGTAACTGATGAGGTTCCTTTACCTTCTATTATCCAGGTACCTAAACTAGAATTGAAGCCTCTTTTCGATCACTTAAAGTACGCTTACTTGGATGATAAAGAAGAGCTTGCAGTGATCATTGCAAAGAACCTCACTACCATACAAGAAGAATATCTACTTAGGGTTTTGAAAGAGCAGAAAATGGCTATTGGTTGTACGATTGATGACATCAAAGGCATTTGTCCATCCATGTGCATGCATAGAATCCTTTTTAAAAATAAAAAATAAAATAGGTTTTGGGTCTTCTAATGGAAAATGATGCCAAGCCGGTACGTGATGCTCAGCGTAGGCTTAACCCCCCAATGATGGAGGTCGTGAAAAAAGAGATCCTCAAGTTGCTAAGTGTGGGGGTGATTTACCTAATTTATGACAACAAGTGGGTTAGTCTGGTACAAGTGGTACCAAAGAAGTCTGGTGTCACTGTTGTCAAAAATCAAGATGACGAACTTGTTCCTACAAGAGTTCAAACAGGATGGAGAGTATGCCTAGACTACATAAAGCTTAATTATTCTACCCGAAAAGATCACTTTCCTTTTCCTTTCATTGAACAAATGTTAGAGAGGTTATCGGGACATTCACATTATTGCTTTATGGACGGTTATTCGGGCTACAATAAATTGTTATTACATCATATGATCAAGAGAAGACTACTTTTACTTGTCCTTTTGGTACGTTCTCATATAGAAGGATGTTGTTCGGTCTTTGCAATGCGCCTGCCACTTTTCAGAGATGTATGGTTAATATATTCTCTGATTACGTAGAACGCATCATTGAGGTATTTATGGATGATTTTAGTGTTTATGGTGATTCATTTGATAATTGTTTAAAAAATCTTGAACTTGTGCTTAAAAAATGCATAAACACTAACCTTGTTCTAAATTGGGAGAAATGTCACTTTATGGTAAACCATGGTATAATGCTCGGTCATATTGTGTCCTCTCGAGGGATCTAAGTAGACAAAGCAAGATAGAATTAATAAGAAACTTACAATATCCCACTTCGATGAGGAAGATTCTCTCGTTTCTTGGTCATGCGGATTTTTACAGGAGGTTTATCAAGGATTTATCCAAAATCTCAATGCAAATGTGAAAATTGTTACAAAAAGAGGCTACCTACAACTTCGACCAGGGGTGCAAGGATGCCTTTGACAGATTGAAAGAATTGTTGGCAACTACACCAATAATCAAGTCACCCGATTGGAGTTTACCGTTCGAGTTGATGTGTGATGCAAGTGACTATGTAGTTGGAGTCATTTTGGGTCAAAGGGTGAAAAACCTGTCCCACGTGATTTACTATGCATCTAGGGCCCTAAACGATGCACAAATCAACTACTCTACCACGTAGAAAGAGTTACTAGATATAGTTTTTGCACTAGAAAAATTTAGATCATACTTGGTGGGCACAAAAGTGGTTGTATATTCTGATCATGAAGCACTTAGATACCTACTCAAGAACAAAGAAGCTAAGACAAGACTTATACGGTGGATTCTGTTGTTGCAAGAATTTGACATAGAAATTAGAGACAAGAAGGGTGTTGAGAATACATTTGCAGATCATCTTAGTAGACTTGTTATTTCTGAAGAAGAACTTCCTTTACAAGATCATTTTTTGGAAGAACAACTTTTCTCAATCGATGCTTCAACACCTTGGTACGCTGACATAGTGAACTACTTGGTTATAAGGCAAGTACCCAGTACCATGTCTAGCTTTCAAAAGTTGAATTTTAAAAACATAGCCAAGCATTATGTGTGGGATGATCCCTACTTGTGGAAATACTATGCTAATCATATTATTCACAGGTGCGTACCTAACTCTGAATTCCAATCCATTCTGAATTTTTGTGATTCTTATGTCTGTGGTGGGCATTTTGGTTCTAAACGTACCGTTCTCAAAGTTCTTGAGAGTGAATTTTATTGGCCCACCTTATTTGAAGATGAGTATGTCTTTTGCAAATCTTGTGATAGATGTCAACGAATGGGCAATCTAGGTGCTCGAAATCAAATGCCACTCACACCGATTCTTGCTGTAGAAATATTCGATGTATGTGGAATTGATTTTACGGGCCCTTTTGTTAATTCGTGTGGAAAATTTTATATACTTTTTGATGTGGATTATGTTTCAAAATGGGTGGAAGTTAAATCCACCCCTACTAATGACTCTCAAGTTGTTTTTAAGTTTATGAAGGAAAATATTTTTACTAGACATGGCACACTACGTGTAGTTATCAGTGATAGAGGTTCATATTTTCAGAAATCCTTCCATTCTTTTCTCAAGAAGTACAACATTTCTCACAAGGTCGGTACGCCTTACCACCCATAAACTAGTGGGCAAGCTGAAATTTCAAATCGTGAGATCAAATCCATTCTAGAGAAAACCGTCAATACTACATGGACAGATTAGAGCTTGAGACTCAACGATGCATTATGGGCATATAGAACTGCATACAAGACATCGATTGGAATGTCTCCATATTGGTTGGTTTATGGCAAAGCTTGTCATCTCCCAGTTGAACTTGAACATAAGGCTTATTGGGTGGTAAAGATGTGTAACATGGAGTATGATGAAGCGGGGAAACAAAGAAAGTTATAACTTAATGAGCTAAAGGAGATATGTAATGATGCTTACGAGAATTCCCGTATATACAAGAAGAAGACTAATATTTTCCATGACAAGATGATTTCTCGAGAGAATTCTATTGTGGGGAAAAAATTTCTTCTATTTAATTCTCGTCTTAAACTATTTCTCGGTAAGTTAAGGTCCCGATAGAGTGGACCATTTGTTGTTACTAATGTTTTTCCTTATGGTGCAGTTGAGGTTACTAGTCTCACAATGGGAATTTTTTTTAAAGTTAACGGCCATAGGTTGAAGCCATATTATGAAAACTTCCCTACGGAGAATGTGGATGTAATTGAACTTCAACATTTGCTCCCTCTGGAAGAGTAATACGGGCGCGTAGAGAGTCAAGCTGACGGCTTTAAATAAAACGTTGTATGGGAGGCAACCCATTGGTTTTGTATTTTTATCTTTATCTATTGATTATTTTTAGTTTTTCGTATCATATTAGAAATTTCTCATCTTGATTTTATATTGGAAGAGTCAATTTACATTGAGGACAATATAAAGTTTAAGTGTGGGGGAGTGGTTAAGCATATAGATTGTAGTATTTTCTTTTGTAGGTAGAATTTTAAACTTTTTGTACATATTTGCATGAAAACCTCCAACTTTTAAATTGTTTTAGAGTCACTTTGTATACTTCTATCTAAGAGTACATACATAATTCTCACCAAAGTAATTGAACTTAGAAGTAATAGAGAACGACATTCAGAGTTCTTAGTTGTTGAGAGGCACGAGCTGACAAAAATGGACAACGACCGCCAGTAGAGAATACTTTATTTGAGAAGTTAATCATTCAATACACATGAGTGAGGCATCAGACCTTTAATTCTTTGTAGCTTCCTAAAAAATTGTCCGTTTAGAGTGTTTCATCTGCGCAAACTCCGGGTAGAATGATGAGCTACCCAACTTCGCACCAATTTCAACACTACTTTTTGACCTCTTGAGTGATATCTATCAATCATGAGGGTGTCATCAGAATTGCTAACTCTATCTTGTAGTCTTGTTTGCAGTTGGCACCATTCTATCGACAACAACAGGTCCATAGAAACACTATTATCATCAACAAGCGGAGCGATATCAAAATCATGAAGAAAGTTGAATACAGCCGAGGTTTACAAGCAACAGTACAAGAAAGGGCAAATTTCATATTCAAGTAAAGCAACAATACAATAAACAAAAGTATATCTATATGTTGAAGATTTATGTACAAGAGCTAAGGAAAGCAAAAGATGGGAGTTACTGAAGTTCACGATATCGAGACAATACAAGTTGTCAAGAATCAAGTGGTAAAGTCCTTATCTCACGGCCATAGTAGTTTCATTGTTTATTTTATTTTGCAGCTTGTGTTTTGTTTTTCTTGTCTAATCATCAAAAAAAAAAAAAAACGAAAACGAAAAAAAAAAAAAAAAAAAATATTTTGTTTAGTGCCTGTTTGTTTTTATAGTCAATAATAAGGTCGTGGGGAAAAAAGAATCTATAAAAAAGTTTCAAGCAACAAGGAATTGAGGAAAAAAGTTACAATTGTCAAGGTTCTACGAAGTTTAACAATTCATCATCAACGGTTGAAGACCAAATACTGAAGACGTTTCTATTGGATGCTATGAGAGTGGTGTTAATTGTGAATCAGGTGAGAAGGTAAGTAAGCATTACCATCCTTACATAGTGGTTGATTTCCTTTCGTAGAGGTCACTAGAAAAACAAAAAGGGGTTCTTTTTCGTCCCACGTTCTATGGGATAACATCTTCATATGATTCAGAAGGTTACCTGTTCTTCCCACCATTCAACATGTGCATGATTTCTATCTTCACTCATGCCTGTACACATGTGAGAACCATAAAGTGCGTTTTTTAAGTGTCAAATTCATAAAATCTTATTGGTGAGACAGAATTCTTATTCGGTCACTCTTGAAACTAGATTCTTTCATATAGTAGTTTTCTCCTAACTCAAGGGCTAAGCATGAGAATAGTGTTCTTTATGCTTCTAACTTCTTATTGTTAGGATACAAAGTGTTAGATTGTACAAGGAAAGAAGTGCTACAAAGGAAGAAGATCCAAATACCAAGTGGGATTCGTTCAAATTAAGGATTTCTCATCACCATATTAAAGAGAACGAAGAAACGAAGCCAACGAAGAAAGAATGAGGTCATTCCGACTTCATATGAAAAAGTTATAAGAAAAGAAAGTTCAAGATTTTCTCGATGGGTCAAGCCATCAAGAAAAGAAAATCCAGAAAGAAATAGAATTCTCGATGGGTCAAGCCATCGAGAAAAGAAGAATTCCCATCGAGAAAAGAAGAAATCTCGATGGGTCAGCCATCGAGAAACTGAGCATGAAAACCTATTTTTGGCATATTTTGGTATTTTAGAAACCTATTTCGACCGGGATTCGAGAACGGGCGTTTCTACAACTTGAGACACCTATTTAAGAAACTCTTCTAGTTATTTTTATCTATCTATTCTTTCATCAAGCTTTTGGAGAGAAGAACACAAAAAGGAAAATCTAGGGTTTTGGAGCGTTTTTCATCATCATAACTATTTCTTTTCTACTTTATCATATGTATACCATGGATTTTACTAAATCCATGAGTAGCTAAAAACCTAATTGATTGAGGATGAATTCTAAGTTCTATACATGATTTGATTTGATATATTAATCTATTGATTTCTTCACATGATTATTGTTTGTTTCTAATATAAAGAATGTTTATGATTGATTAATTGATTGTGCTAGGTGGACAACTAAATTGGTTTCTTGATTGATCTAATTCCAGTAAGGGTTAGGATATTCGTAATTGTTGAATAACTCCTGCATAAGTAAAACACGTGAGACCTTGCAGAGGGATTCTGTGGAGCTATCGCGTGTAGAGACAACACTAGAAAGTGGACCTTGCGCTAAGAGTCTAACTACTAGGATCAATCTATAAAGTCACAAAATATAAAGCATTCGGTCAAATTACACTTAGAGTGTGCTACTTCTAGGTGGTTTAGACGAATAAAATCTGGTATTCGAGCGCTTCGGCACCAGTGACCTGAGGACTTTCGAGGACAACACTGCTCTAGCTGCTATCCTACGGTTGGTAATAATCTTTGATGAATGAATGATAGATGAGTATATTAGTTCAATGATTGTTTAGTAACGAAGAAGGATTCCTCGATCATATCTCTCTCTATTGCTTACAACCTAACTACTTTTAATTGCTTTCTTATTTATTTTGCTAAAGACAAAAATAAAACCTCTTTGTGACATTTGACAACTTCAACACCTCGCTCCTCGTGGGAACGAACTTGACTTCCATTATATTATTCTTTAATTGAGTGGAAATAAGATTACTAATTTGATTGCACCTACGACACACAACAGTAGACGCGTGGTTTTTACATGGTTTGACCATTAACAAGGTCTACGTCCACGGATGATTTTACTTGTAGAGGAGAAACTCTCTCTGTGGATGTGGATTAGTGAGAGAAGGAAGAAGAAGAAGTCCCCTAATACACTTTCCTTTTATAGGAGAAAAGGCTAGATATGAAAATTACGTATTTATCCTTAGCTTACAAACTAATCTAAGAAAACTAGGTGAGTTGTAGAAAAATGTATAGGCACTAAGTTACTTCGGTTCCAATATCATGCCACGTGCCGAACATGATTTATGCCCTCATATTTTGCCTCTTTTTTCTTAAGCATTATTCGCAAGGCAATTCTTAAGTAAAAATATTTTGGTGAAGTTTCGAAGGAGAGACGTGTGGCGACGAAGTGACTTAACTTTGATACGGACTTGGAATTTAATTTCTGTTGGGGATGAGTTCAGCTGCCTCGCAGTGGTATAAAGATGGTGTCATCGAGGTGTGAAAAGTACATTGCTCCAATCGGGTTCTTGTTGCTAATACCGAAGATCTTGATACTCTGGTGGGCTTGTCTATTATTCGACAAGCTTTGATGGGCTTAAGCACATTGTTTCAATTGGGCCCAAACAATGATACTTCGTGAGTAGTGTTGATGGCTTCACCCAGCACTAAATTTTTGGTGACGGCAGCAAAATGACTTATTTGAACCTGGCGAGTTAACTTCAGCGAGGTGATTGTATTGCTTCATGATCTTCTCCGGTGTTCGCTGGGCTAAGAGGATTTGTAGGCGAAGCTATTGCCATCGATACCAGTTCCATTTCCTTCACAACAACGAAGAGATTCCTTCCGAGATATTTTATCTAGGCGAGACGTTGATCCTGTCCCTGCAAACTAGAATTAGTAAAGTGAGTATTTGTTTGATGATCTTTGTCAGTGCTTAAGAGATTTCGTTGTTGAGGCAGTTGGTGTAGATAAGGGCTTCGCTGGAGATTCGTCATTTAGCAAGATGACTTCTTCCAAACTTGTACGAGAATGAATTTTATAATCAAGCCGCAAAGTAGATGGCGGTCTAGATTTCTCTGGTTATGCACTGTCATATTACTTCACTTTTAGCAGCAAATAATGGCTTTCTTCCTTCAACGATCTTCACGGGTACTTGTTGTGTAACTTGATGTTGAACTGCTTATCCCAGAGCTTGCGAGGAAGGAGATGATAAATCTTTGGTATAAAAATAATGATCTGAGTGCGAACTGATTCGATAATTTTGGTCTGTTCTTGACTTGAATGGGTTGTTACTACACTGGTATTTGACTTCCCAAGGGAATTGTTGAAGCTTTTAGGAGTATAGTACTGTGGTTGCAAGGTTTTCGATGCTGATTGTGGTTTTCGTTGCTAGTTTTTTTTGCGGCGAATCTTCATAGGAGGGTCATCGATATTAGCTCCACCGGTACTGCTTGTTCTGAAATTCTATTGCATCAATTGATTGCTTCTCTTGTCAATATGAAGTTTGGCTCCCCGTCTGCGATGGTGTGTGGCTGTACACTTTGTAATAGCCATTTTTATAACTACACAATGATATGGATCAGTAACATTGGCCTATAACTTTGAAGAGAACAATGTTCACTGGATCATGAACTAAAGCTAGTAAACAAAATGGATATCTCCCTTTGGGTTCTTACCTACAGATTATATGAAAACTTAAGAAATTTTATTGATGATGAAGTTGGTTATTACAAGCTTGGACTCTTAATATCTATTCTCAGAGAGGACTTAGTACTTAATATCGGCCCTAAGAAAAACCTTACCTCCCTACAAAGAACTATCCAGCTATTTATAAACAATACTTCTTATACATTTCTTTTTACTATTACACAATGTACGCCTTTTGATGTCCTATCCTATGTGGAAACCTTATCTTTTCATTATTCTCGCACGAGTACTCTCTCGTGCTCGTGCACTCCATGCTTCAGACGAATCATCATCTAAGATTCGAGTCTGATTTAATCTCTTCTTATCTTCATGTGTCTTCTCCTTATTCTACTACTTGTGTAGCCTTCGAAGATTCTTGTGCTGCCTTGTCGTCTCCCTCTTCCCGAGTATGATAAAGTTCAACTCTGCATGCCTTTCTTTCACATTTAGTGCTCATGTTCCCCAATTCAAACTTGTCTGCTGATGAAGTCAGGGTGTTTTCCACGTGTTCTGATTTGGTGTTGGCGGTAGATATCTCGAAATATGGGTGGTAACTTTTCAACTTCTTTCTCCTACTTCTCGGTGTCATCTTCTTGTGTTTCTAACGCCCTAGGATTCTCCATGTGGAAATCATATATTTTACTATCACAATTTTCCCCTTTTCTTTTCATCTTCCCAAAGGGTAAGATGGGAAAAAACTTAACCATTTTACCTTTTACTGTTGCCACATCCTCAAAGAGTCGTTTCGATAACCTCCATGCAATAACTTCTCCACGTCTGTTTCTTTTATGACATTCTCACCGATACAGCCGATTAACATTCTTTCATAGGATTTTTGTTTCTTTTATAAAGGGTCATTCTTGGATTTTTAATCATAAAGTTTTTTATTCTCCAGCTCTTCTTCTTCTCTGTCTTTTACAGAAGTAAACAGTCTCCTACTCTGATCATCAAGCAAGTATTTTTTATTTTCTTTTCTACTATATTTTCAATGTCTCATCATCATCCTCTTCTCAAAGAATTGTGATCTTTATTTTTGAATCTGTTCCCTTTGCATGTTTCATGCTTCTAATGTTTGATTCTTCTTTCCTGTGTTTTTTATAGAAAATCATCATCACGCAAATTGTATGCGGCTGAGCAAGAAAAGTAATATCTTCAGCATATCATTGAGACTCATCATCTCTAGAAGTTCAAATTTTCCTTCGTTGATCCTAAAAGCTCCAAGGGCTTGATGTCTTTAGAGCTTGCTAGGCAAAAATTTACTTCGAACAGGATCATTTTCTGTGAAGGCCAGTTGAATGCTACTTTGAGACTTCCTTTGTACGATCCGAAGGACTCGTTTCAGTACGAGGTCTTTGCTCGCAATATCCTTCGACGTGTAATCTTTCAATATTCAGGAAACTGGTGGCGTTTGCTTCGCGAGCTATTCCTAGGAGCCAGGGTCGTTGTACTCTTCAGAGTGATCGTCCCCCTGCCTATATTGCGAGCAGAGATCAGCATTTGTACACCCCTGCCAATTTTCTTCTCAACTATCGCTCTCCTCAATCCCCTCAGAGATTCCAAAGATGGGGCCTTAATATCATGCGAAATAGAGACACCTCGTGCACTGGTCCCCTTATTCTCCTGGAGGAAGATCCTATCACCAATACTTATAACAAAAACCTTCACAAGTCCAACGATAACAATTGGTTCAAGTGCCCTCTTGTAATCGAAGGTCCTTACATCTTCGTCTGGGTCTCTCCGAACAACAGTGTTGCTGCTCATGGCGTTGCTACTGCTCATGGTCATCTCCCCATTTATCATGCATAAGAATTGGTTTGGATCGAGACTCGTCAGCGAGCCATCACTGTTCTTTCCAATAAAGAGGAGGAAGAGAGAAGGAAGAGGAGAAGGAAGAGGAAAATGTTCATTTGCTTCGTAAGTGTGGGGCCTTCGATGGATCTCGTGTTGATAAGGTAAAAAATACTTTCTTACTCGTGTATATATACCTTGCCTCTATTTTTTACCTTATCAACTTTCATGTCTTCGAGCAGGATGCTGGTAAAAGGTTGAAGGGTGTAGTTCAAAATATTGTTGGTGGTGGTTTGCGTCCCATGTCAGAAGTTCCTAGCGGCTTAGTCGATGGTGAGACTTTTATTATAGATACTGGTGATGTTTCTTTTAAGGTGTTGGATCTGAACGTTGATGGTATTGATGAGAACTTCGAGATCTCTGATGATGAGGAGGATGTTGGTGCAAAACAAGATCAGGTTGTTGAGCCTCTTCGTAAAAATATTGTTCAATCTGTTTCTGTTGTTGGAGTTAATCGAGCTCATATTGAGCAGAATGTTGATCTTATGAAGGAGACTACTTTTTCCACCCCTGTGGGTGATGGGAGTGGTCCTTCTATGTTAGAGCTGATGCCCACATTATTGTTGTTATGAGTGATGTTGATGGTAATAATGTTGATCGTGGTGGTGAAATTGTTGGGTCTGGTGCCCTAGGGAGTGTCCTCCTATTTTCGAGCTTCGTAGAGATATCCATAACCGAAGTTGTCATTGCGGTTGTCCAGGCGATGGTCGTATCTTTGACCAGATGCAGCTCATGGTACAACCTAAAGCACCCTTTGTGTTTTTCTTTATTAGTTAAATATTCGTTTAGGTTCTGATGGTTTCCTTGTATTGCTCCAGAGTTGGAACTTCGGGCAAGCCATGAACATGGCTTATGAAGTTGAGAAAGATCGCTCCCAGGGCCTTGGTGCTCAAGTTGAACAACTTCGCTCGGAGCTGCGTGACGCCCGTGGTGAGTTTTATCTTCGTCTTTTGTTTATGCTATATTTTTTTTATTTCGCTGAGTGTCTGTCGAGCCGATAGTTTATGGTATCCCATATCAATGCAGTCAGAGGCGGCAAAGATCTTAAGAGAAACTCTAATATTTTCCAAATCGAGATAGATCATCGTGATGCGCTACTATTGCTAATCTGAAATTAGAGATTAGTTATTTTAATCGAGATGTGGAAACTTTTTGTTGTCTTATTCAAGAGCAGAATAAAGATCTCGTCGATGTGCGTTCTATTGTGGGATCGAAGGATTCTCGAACTCAAGGTCTCATGGCTGCAAATGAGAGGCTTTCGAAGTGGATAATTGATCAGGCACCCGCTCTGCTCAAATACGAGCAAGATAAGGCGACTTTTAGCAAAGCCCAATATGATATTAATGATGCACAAAGAGAACTAGATTTTGTGCATAAGGAAATAGAAAGGATTCGTGAATAGCATAACGATCATATGGCTCAATGTACGAGTACCTCTTTTGGACTTTCTCTCGATGAAAGTCGCTTTATCGCTTTGGATTCTTCTAAGCTGGATACTTAGAGAACTTTACAAGATGTGATTTTGGAGGCCCAAGGTAGTTGGCCTATGGTAGGTTCGTGCTGAGTATCATAATTGAACCGCGTACTTATGCTCTATTATTCTTTGTATGTGCAGGTGCGCAGCAGAAGGTTAGCTCGTTAGATCTAAAGCTGGATGAGGCAGTTGGTGGGAAAGACGATGCTGAGGATTTCCTTGCTACCGCTAGTAAGGAGAATACTGATATTCGAGAGCAATATCGCGTAGCTTGTTCCCAGTCAGAGATCCAACTCTTGAAAGTAAAAGCTGATCTCATGGATGAGTATCAGAAAAACATGGTGGAGATATGAAAGAAGAATGTACTGGATGATAGGATGAAGCAAGAGCAGAAGAGGCTTGCTCGAGGGGCTCAGAAAGGTATAACAACTATTTCACCAGTGATTCCGATCAATCCTGTTTCTCTAACTATTCGTGTTGGAACTGATTCTGGTGTTAGTGTTGCTTCTCAACCTTCTACGATATTTATGGGCCCGAGCGCTACTGTTTCCCCAATTGATTTATCTGGTGTTAATGATGCTGCCTTTTCCGTGAACCTTGATGTATCTCAGGCCACTTAGACGAGTGTAACCATTGAGAATTCCAAGGATCAGGAGATGGAGATTGAAGGTTGATCTGTTTTTTCTGTTACTTCTTTTACTACTCTCCCTGTGTGGAGATTTAATGTGTCTTTGTGGAGGATTTTATCTTTTTGTTGATTTTTTTTTATTGTTGATGGGGTTGTTGTGTACCCATCGTGAACCTGGTACTGTGCTTTGGTGAGGCTCTTGTTCAAACGTCTTTATGTTTTGATTAATGTCAATTGGCTTTTATTTTCTAATTGCTTGTTTGTATGCTAATTTATTTGTTTCAGTGTTTCCATCGGGACTGAGAAGAAGATTACATCTTCACTATGAAGTATTAATACTTTCCCTTATTCTTCTGCGATGTCTCGATGCACCTTATTTGCCTTCTTTGCTATTATATTCACTTTTAATCCCTTTGTACCTGTGATTTGCAATTTCGCTCATTTTCTTTGGCGATGTAATATTATTCACGATCTTTGTCCGCGAGTCTCGCTGCAACTTCGTATATTTTGTTGATATGCTTGCCTTTTCCCTGCACATTTTCCCCTTATGGTGGGTAATAAATATATAACCATTCTTATGATGTTAGTTTATTACTCAATATTTCGAGTGTATAAATGTACTTGTATTCGTTTGCCCCTTTGGTTTTTTTGATAGTTTTGCTCCTATCATGCTCCGGACGAACTGAAGCTTTGTATCTATGGATACATTTTGGGACCTCTGCCTATTACATGATCCATCCCCTTATCTCCCCCATTGTCACCTTCCTAAGAAGGTTATTATAGAGGGTGGTACCCTTGATAATCAATCACACCAGGCTATATGTATTGACTTGCCCGAGTACCTCCATTGCAGGACATCATCTGGTCTATCTCACAGATGACATAGGGCTTAGAATACACCTGTACTCACTCCTCGAAAGGGTGGCAACATTTTAGAAGATGGCTTATGGGTTAATTGTGTGCCAGTACTCATCCTTGTGAGGATGGAAACATCTTAGAAGATGGCTTAGGTCTTAATTACATGCCTGTACTCATCCTTGTGAGGATGGCAACATCTTAAAAGATGGCTTAGGTCTTAATTGTATGTCCCAAAATTTTTTTTTTTTTGTACAACAGATGGCTCAAAATATTTTATTTTATTGGAAATCATATCACCATTACATCATATCAAGGATAATAGTTCTTTAGGTGGGCAACATTCCATGGGTGTTGCAATTCTTTTCCTTCCGGGTCTAGCAATTTGTATGCTCCTTTGCCATCTTTTTCGATGATCATGAAGGGTCCTCCCTATTTTGGTGCGATCTTTTTCTCCTCTTTATCTCGCTGGTGCATGGGGATTACTCGGAGTACCAGCTCGTCGGGATGATATTCTCGTTCGTGTACTCGTGTTTCATACTTTCTCTTGAGTCTTTGATGATAGTTTTCCATGTGGTGGAACGCGATTACTCGGTTTTATTCCAAATCATCTAGCTTAGCTAGTATGAAATTTGAAGTAATATTTTTCTCCCATGCTCCGGTTTTAGTTGTTGGAATCATCACCTCTATGAGAAGGATCGCTTCAGTTCCATAAGTAAGGAGAAATGGAAACATTCTTGTTTCCGACCTTCGGGTAGTTCGATACGCCCAAAGAACGTTGAGAGTATTACCACTCGTCTTGTTTGTTGTTTCGGCTTGCCTATTGCTCGCAGGGTAGATTGGAGTCGACTTGGATGTCCATATATTGTAGATGTTGAAAACTAGACTTATATTTTTTCCCTCAAATTGCTTGCCATTATCTGACACTATCATTGCTGGGATTCCAAACGTACAAATTATATTTTCGAAGATGAAAGTGAACACATCCTTGTTTCGGATTCGTTGTAATGCTTTAGCTTCAACCCACTTTGTGAAATAGTCAGTGTCGACGATTAAGAACTTTCTTTGCTTCGATCCTAGTACCAGTGGTCCTACAATGTCATTCCTCTATTTTGCAAATATCCAAGGACTAAGGACATAGCTTAGACTCGTTGCTAGTCCGCGGATTGCTTTAGCGTATCGTTGACACTCTTCACATCGTTTGGACATTTCTTTAGCGTCTTCGTTTATGTATGGCTGATAGTACCCTTTCACCTTGGTTTTGTGCGCTAAAGATCTATGCGAACTGTGGTTTCCTCCATCTCCATAATGTAGTTCTGTCATGATCATGTGCCCTTCCTGTTTGGAAAAACACCTGAACAATGGTACTAAGAAGGATTTCTGTATATGATTCCTCCTCGAACTTCATAGTTTGTGGATCTTATTCGAATCTTGTGAGCTTCTTTGGGGTCCGAAGGTAGCAATCCTTGCTCGAGATATTTACGAAGGGGTGTTCTCCAGTCCTCTGCAGGTTCGCTCACTTGATCGACATCATCACCTCAAGGGTTTCTTGCGTTGGTATGGATGATAATAAAATCCTTCCAATTCTTACTTCTCTAACCTCTAGATCACTCATCATGGAGGAAATGTATGCCAAGGCATCTACGTGTCTATAATCTTTTCTCCCAATGTACCTGAATTTAATGTGCCCGATCTTTGACGCATGCACCTGAACCAGCTTGAAATATGCCTGTAAGCATGGATCAAGGGTCTGGTATTTTCCTTCGATCTGTTTGATGACAAACTGAGAATCACTAGTGAGACGGACCTCATCGATGCCCATTTATTCTATTAACCTTAAAGCTTGAATTACGGCTTCGTATTACATTGTTCGTGGCAGGAAACTCCAATCTGAAAAGTTGCACAATTCTCTTTCTTCCTGGTAAAGTAAATACCATTCTGAGGCCAGTTCCTTCTTTTTTCGTGGATTCGTTAACAAATACCTCCCATCGCCTTGGATTGCATGATTCGAGTAAGTCGAGTTGATCCTCGTCGTCTTTATCCATGCCAGGTATCTTCTCGATCTTTTCTTCTTCGGAGAGAGAAAAATTTGCGAGGAAGTCAGCTAGATCTTAGGCTTTGGTAGATGTGATTGTTTAGTACTGTATCCCAAACTGTTTGATTTGTGCACTCCATTTAGCTATTCTCCAAGTCTTCTCAACGCTTTCGAGGATTGCTTCTATGGGTGGTTTGATCAAGACTTTGACAACGTGCGCCTGAAAATAGGTCCCCAACTTCTGAGTGGAAATCATTAATGCTAAGATTACTTGCTCTATTTTCGTGTAGTTCCGCTCAGCAGAGGTGAGAGTTTTACTAATGAAGTAAACTGGCTCTTCCACCTTGGACTCTCCGCGAACCAAAACAACGCTGATGGAATACGATGTCGCAGACAGGTACAAGTGGAGGGTTTCAATAAGATCGGGCCTCTGTAGCCTCGGGAGGGTTGCCAAATATGCTTTTTTATTCTAGAAAGCGTCTTCACACTCCTCGCTCTAATTAAAAACATCGGCTTTCTTCAAAATATTGAAAAAATGGCTTGCATTTGCCCGAGGATTTGGAGATGAACCTTCCGAGTGTCGCTAGACTTCCATTTAGTCTTTGCTGGCGATGCCATCTCTTGTATCGTTCTGACTTTGTCTGGGTCTGCTTTGATGCCTTCCTTGGTTATGACATAACCTAGGAATTTGCCCGATGTGACGCCAAATAAACATTTCACTGGATCGATCTTCATTTTGTACTTTCACATATGTGTGAAGATGTCCCTGAGATCAGATACATGATCTTTGGAATTCTTTCTCTTGACCAACATATCATCGACATAAACCTCAATGGTTTTATGTACCCAATAATCGAACATCTTCTCCACGAGTCTTTGATATGTTGCCCCTGCATTCTTCAAACCAAATGGTATTTTTGTGTAACAATACAAACCTCATGGAGTAAAGAAAGATGTGTTTCCTTGGTCTTCTTCGGCTAGTGAGATTTGGTTATATCCCGAATGTCTATTCATGAGAGAGAGTCTTTCATATCTAGTTATTGCGTGTACAAGTTGATCGATTTTTGGCAGTGGGAAGCTGTCTTTTGGGAAAGCTTTGTTCAAATTGGTGAAGTCTATACATACGCGAACTCCTCCTGTCTTTATAGGCACTATCAACATATTTGAGATCCATTGGGGATACTTCGTTTCTCGGATTATTCCTGATGCCATCATCTTCTTAAGCTCTTTCTCCACAGCTTCGTGGTACATGGGTGCCACCTTTCGTATCCTCTGTCTATGTAGTTTGGCTTTGGGGTCGACCTTTCAGATGGTGGAAACATATCTCAGGATCAATTCCCGGCATATCTTCCATACCGAGGGATTTCCTCCTGGATGACGCTTGGTTCGTTTTTCCTGTTGGTATGTTCTTTCAAAGATTTGGCAATTGTTGCGTCAATTTCATCTTGCTCTCGTTCGTTTCACATCTTTCTTCTCATCGAGCGCTTTTCACCTTATGCCCCTTCGTACATCTGGGTGTCCATCTGGTTGCAGTATCTTGCTTTTTTTGTGTCTCCAAGGACTTCGGATATCCCTCCAAGTGTTGGAAATCATATTCGCTGTGATATGTTGAAGCAACCCCTTTGATGTTGGCTACCCATGATCGTCCTATGATGGCATAGTACGATGACTTGACATCTACAACACAGAAAGTGGTAATGGTTTTTACCATTCCCAAGTCGATCTTCAGAGTGATCTCTCCTTTTGGTTTTGATGTTGCCCAATTGAATCCGTAAATTGCATAGGTTGACGGAGTCAAATCTTCATTTGCGAGTCTCATCTTCTTGAATGTATCGTAGAAGAGGATTTCGACCGAACATCCTCCATCTACAGGTATTTTTGGCATGACAATGCTTTCAGCCTTCATCGTGACTACTAATGGGTCATTAAGGCTTTTCCCATTTAAAGGCACATCTCTGGATGAGAATTAGACGAGTTGCATCATCCATGGCTCCATTGGTCCATCTGTAGCAACACTGAAAATTTCCTCACCTTGGCGATTTCGCTTATGGATCTTTGTCATGATCGTGCTTTTAAAATTTAACTTTGTTACTTCGGAATATGTGATGGTGTTACATCCGAGGTATGTGACTCCTCCTCCAATGGTAACATGATGGAATTGATTATCATGGGGGACATGCTTGTTGACGAATTACTGTAGATTCCCTTCATCTATCAGGCGCTGGATTTCATTCTTTAGATTGCGATAATTGTTGGTAACATGCCCTGCATTCCTATGGAACTCGCACCATCCACGATCTTGACCTGGGATATGAGGTATTATTCCTCGATTGAAGGGGTAGATCACAATGTTCCTTTTCTATAATTTAACAAGAATTTCTTCTAGCGATGCATTGAGTGCAACGTACGTTTTATCCTCGAATCGTGGCTTTTTTCATGTGTTACTGCGTCCTCTTCCTCTTCCTTGGAACATGTGGTGGGGATGATATCCTCCATTTTGTGGTGTAGGTGCCTTGCGTTTATGGCATGCTCATTTTATTTTTTGGAGCTACTGGAACTGTTGGGGCTGGTTCTACAAGATTAACTCGAACATGTCTTGTATTTGATGAGTTTTGTTGTTGACGTCTGCATCTCCTACAGTGCGATGTAATGTTCTTGGATTTTTCG
Source organism: Papaver californicum (assembly GCA_023531435.1). Lineage (NCBI taxonomy): Eukaryota > Viridiplantae > Streptophyta > Magnoliopsida > Ranunculales > Papaveraceae > Papaver > Papaver californicum. The sequence goes on along the minus strand of JAJJMC010008698.1, from coordinate 169,464 downwards.
CAGTGCTCCTAGCTTGGTCGGAACGTTGTTGAATAGCTTGACGAAGATCAAATTATCCTTCTTAAGGATGCCTAGGAATCCTAGGATATGATTCTCTTCGGATACCTTACCTACCTCGGCGCACAACTTTCTCCATCCATTCACAAGACTTCACAGGATTTCATTGTCTCCCTTTCGGAGGGCGTAGATTCGATCAACATCTAGTCTTAGCAAACTGTTATGCATGTAGGCCTCCAAGAAGGTTTCAGACATCTCATCGAAACTGGCAATGGATCAGAATAGCATCGAACCATGCGAGATCTTCCTCCTTCAGGCTAGAGGGAAAAACTTGCATATGACCTGTTTATAGGAAAAAACGAATTGAAGGCTAATTTAGGAAAATATGGGATAAGCAGGTGATAATTCGTCAATCCTTAAACATTTGTACTGTTGAAGTACTTTATTTAGATTTGAGAGATCAATTTGTAAAATCCTGGCCTAAACCAAGCAATGTCCGTTCCAGTCTTGCTTCAACCATAAAATGAGAAGGAGAATGGTTGGTCTTAGGGAGGGAAGCGAGAGAAGAATAAGGTCAGAGTATCAGACTCTGTTGGATGTAGTTGGTGTGAATAATTATGAACAAGTCTTCTGTTTGAGAAGGTTGAATGATCAAAGTTGATCGACTTGAATTTTTCTGTGTTAGATTGTTGTAAATTTTTTGTCGTGTTTCAGACTTGTTCACTTTTGTCAATTCAATAGATTGATCATCTATTTATATCATAGCTATTATAACCACTCGACCTCTTTTCTGAAAAAAATTTTGTCGATGGTTGAGTAGTGGTGTAGTGGAGAAGGTGTTGACAACTGCTCTCCACTTCAATTTCGGTTGAATAGTTGGTTACTCAACTTTCCACTCCTTTACTCAACTGCTATCGATCTTTCCAGAGTTTCTCTTTTAGTGGGTGCACTGCTGCACCACGTTCCATAGACCACCAGACCAAAACCCTAATTAGTATTCCCCCGTTTATGACATTTGATGTCCCGTGTAATCTAGTAGCAGTAATCACTACATATGTTAAATTAATTGAGACTTGCTCAACGGGTCTCTTGAATGAAGACTTGTCATGATTGACTAGCTGATGAGTCTGTCTTGCTTGACTAGACTGATGAGTTCAGTAGACTAAAATAAAATACGTCTTGCTTGACTATGTAAGAGTTTGGATACCTAAAACCGTAGTTAGGAAGTGTAAGGTTGTGGTAACATACTTGGAAAGGTATGTAAGCGTATCTCCTATTAACAGGTCCAGTCATACAACCAGTGTACCTTTGTATTTCACCGGGACTAACACTGTGAGCAAGTAGCGTCCAGTAGACATTCTCAGATGTATTTGAAAGAACAACATGGATCATGTGTGCTGGATCTACCAAATAATAAGTGCATTCTTATCAAAGATACAATAAAATTAGAACTCTAGAGCAGGAAAAACAAAGTCAAGTGGACATGAGAATAACCTATGTATATGAGGTTTATGGTCATCTTGTGTTGTCTTGTAAAATGATCCCACAAGAACAAAATAAAAGCTTGTTACATCCTTAGACGAAAACTATTAAAAACTCACCAAGGAAAACTTCGAACAAAAATATATCATAAATGCCAGACAGCTGCGTACCTAAAACCCGTACCAATAAGAGGTTAAATTAATTTGTTGATTTTAACAAAAAAACACAGAGGCAAGAACCTGATAATCAAAAATATTTACCTTGATTTTGTGGGAGGACCTTCTTTCCAACAAATTATCGAACACTTTATGTGCACTTACACATTTTACATAAAACACAAAATTGAATCACAAAATCAATGAATATATACTTCGATAAATGCAAATTATCACAGAAAATTACCATCTCTTTACACAATGAAACCCATATACAGCAATACCAGACCAACTCATAGAAATGAAGTTGAGAAAGATAAAAGTAGAAATGATAATAATATTGCATCACCCAACAAAGGCCTTCCCCATACTTTAAGGCCTACAAATTAACATGACATAAATCTGGTTATTTTCTAAGTAACGCAAAATCAAGTGTTAGTTAAATGAATTATGTTCTTGATCCCAAATATGACCTGATATATAGAATATACACAACGCCATCTGAAAAAGTGAATTTTTTTTTGGGATAAGTGACTTATAGACCCTTCGCTTGCTGATTTGCCAAGACCAATGCATTAGTGAATGTTAGTAAAAGGAACCAACTGTAAAAACAACAACATTCAGCTAAAAACATTAAAGATAAAAGAAGACCTAACATGGATTAAACTTAAAAAACAATGCTCTGGATATTCTAGATTGCCAAAAAAAACAACGAAATCTGGATACACTGAATTTCCTAGCAAAAATATTAATGTCCGATACACTAGATTCTTTAGATTGAGAACCACACCAAGCTCATTTCTTATATTAACTACATAATAATACTGTAAGTGATAACTCACCATCCGACACTGACTCTAATGTAGATTCTGAGGCCTTCGCACATTTGACTAACATTCTCCTTCTCGTCTTTGGACTCCAGGTATGATTAATAACATCCAAACACACCGAACCGGACCTACAATACAAAACTAACTGAGATTAATCAACATTCAGGAAAGTCAAAATTAGATACTTAAGTTAAAAGTTCTACTTGACTCACATTTCATCGACATTTGGGTGGTAGATAATATTCAGGAAAGTCAAAATTGGTTTCATCCTCTTTATCAGCATGAATACAAAATAAAATATCTGATGATAAACCCAACAATCTCTCTCCGTCTACTCCACAATTTTTATTCTATTTTCTGAGTAAACTGTTAGAGAAAATGGATTTGAATTAAATCAATATTTTGTTCTTGGTCTTGGATAAATGGGCTTAGGACCAAGGGGTCACTAAGGAAAACTAGCACATTACTTTTGTGAATGAACCTTTAGTCTCATATTGGAGAAACTAAAGATGTTTCCTCTCCATATTACTTAGAAATTTGCATCTAAGGGAGGCCTCTTAGGGGTTTAGACTCTTTTGTGGTTGGGGAGGACTAAGGCTATGAGCTAGTTGGTGCAACCATACATTTCACACGCGCGGTGCTTCGCACCGAAGCACGCACGCCGCCAGTCGGTCGGCTCGGGCGTGGGAGGTGGGTTAACCAAGACTTATCTTTTTGGACAAAATATTTTAAATTATTTCCTTAAAGAATTTAAAACTAAATTAAATTTTTGGTTTTAATGTGGGGGGGTGTCTGACCCGACGAGTATAGATCTTGTCCGTTTATTAACGTACAAAATTAAATTTCACACATAAATTTTTGATTAAATATAAAATTTATTTTCATTCATTACCGCACTGATTTCACTCCCCATCTCTGCCTATAAAAGAAAAAAGAATTCTTCATTTCAAAGCACACCAGAAGCAGCTAATATTCTAACTTCTTTTCCCCTCTTCCTGCTTTGTTTTGCGCACTGCTTGTTTATTTCCCTTCCGTATCTAAATTGTTGTTGAGTTCATTAGAGGATGACTGGTATTGTGCTTATTCTAGTCATAACGGGAAGTTCTATCCTGGACACATCTCCGTTGTGGGGGTATAGCATCTCTCATTCTTGAGGAGTACCCGCGGACTATTGTGTTAAGGACAATTTACTAAGCAGGTGGCTCTGTCCATTGTGTGTATATCAATTTTGAGATTTCATTAACCTTAACATCTTCTTCTGTTTAGTATTTTTATTGTTGCAGATCCAACAATCTTAACACAATATACTTCTTCTGTAACAATGGGTAAAAATGATGTTGACATACCAGAAAAATTAAGTGGCAAAGATTTCAAAAGATGACAATCAAAGATGTTATTCTTTTTGAGTTTTCATATGTTAGATGAATTAGTTTTGAAATCTTTTGATGAGGGTTTGAATGATGCTGGAAATGAAAGGGAGTTGGAAAGTTGGGTTAGACATAACTATATGGAAAAAAATCATATTTTGAATTGTTTAGAAGATGCACTGTATGATTTTTATAATGCGAAAGACAACTTTTCTGCTTTTGATTTATGGGCTGCTTTAGAGGCAAAATACCAAGTTGAAACTGCTGGAAGTAAGAAATTTTTGGCAGCTAGGTTCCTGGAATACAAAATATAAAATGACAAATATGTGGTTGATCAATTCCTTGAACTTCAGCATATTATCAATGAAATTCTTGCTGAAGGTATGGTCATAGATGGAACTTTTCAAGTGTCTGCTGTGATTGAGAAACTACCGTCTTCCTGGTCTGAATACAAACGTAGATTGAGACATGAAACTGGTGAAATCAGTATGGTTGATTTGGGTAAGAAGATTCAAGTGGAAGAATTACTGTGCTCCAAAGACAAGAATGTATCTTATGCAAGTGACATGTCCAACAAGGCTCATGTAATTGAACACAAGTCTTCCAATACTGAAAAGGGCGACAACAATAAACACAACCTTAAGCCTGGTCATCACAAGAAAGGTATATTTTAGAAACCCAAATCTGGCATTGGTAAAATTAAAGGTGCCTGTTATGTTTGTGGAACTTCTGGCCATATGGAAATGCACTGTAGAAAACGTAAGGACTTTAATAATAAGAAAAACAATGTTAATTTGGTTGAAAACAACAAAACCGAATTTTCTGGCACGGTGTCTGAAGTCAATTTGGTAACCAATGTGAGAGACTAGTGGGTAGACTCTGGTGCTACCAAGCATGTCTGTGGAAACAGAGATATGTTCACCTCCTATCAGAAGGTAGGGGAAGGGGAGAAACTCAACATAGGTAACTCGTCTGCAGCACAGGTTGCAGGAAAAGGCAAAGTTGGGCTAAGGCTCACTTCTGGAAAGACTCTCACATTGAATGAAGTTTTTCATGTTCCGGACATTGGGAATCTGGGAAAAATCTTGTTTCTTGTGGTGTTTTAGATGATAAGGGTTTTAAACTTGTTTTTGAATCTGGGAAAGTTATTGTCACTAAGGGTAAGGATTATGTAGGAAAGGGTTATAAGACTGAGGGTCTCTACAAACTGAATGTAACCTCTGATGAAATGAATAAAATTGATTCTTCTGCTTATGTTTGTGTGTCATTGAATGTTTGGCATGGTATACTTGGACACGTAAACTATAAATCAATGCGTAAACTCGCTAGCATAGGCTGCATACCCAAATTTAGTTTGGATAATGAACATAAATGTGAAGTATGTGTAGAATCAAAATATGCTAAAAAACCTTTTAGAAAAAATATTCAGAGAAATTCTAAACCCTTAGAATTAATTTAGACCTAGTTGACATGAAATCAGTTCAAACTAGAGGTGGTAAGAAATGGTTTGTCACTTTTATAGATGATTGTACGAGGTACTGTCACATATATTTATTTAAAGGTAAGGATGATGCCTTAGAATCCTTTAAGATGTATAAGCTAAAAGTTGAAAACCAAATGAGTGCTATCATTAAAAATGTTAGGTCTGACCGTGGTGGTGAGTATGTAATTCCTATAAGAGATTTTTGCATAGAACACTGCATTATACACGAAGTAACCCCTCCTTATTCACCACAATCTAATGGTGTGGTTGAACGAAAGAACCGAACCCTTAAGGAGATGATGAATGCCATGTTAATTAGTTCAGGATTACCTGCAAACTTGTGTGGGGAGGCCGTCCTCTCAGCTTTCTATGTCTTGAATAGAGTACCCTTTAAAGGATCAGACAAAACTTCATGTGAGTTATGGAAAGGTAGACAACCTTCTTATGCATACTAAAGTGTGGGGGTGTTTGGCTAAGGTTTCCATTCCTCCACCTAAGAGAACAAAGATAGGACCCAAAACTGTTGATTGTGTCTTCATAGGGTATCCTGAACATACTACTGCATATAGATTTATGGTTATAAGTTCTGAAATTTCTGAAATTGGTATGAATACTATTATGGAATCTAGGGATGCTGTGTTCTTTGAAAATATTTTTCCATTGAAATCTGATTCTCGCATGATATGTGTTGATCCCCTAGATCTCCCTTCGACTAGTCAGACATTACCTTTAGAGGAAGATGAATTTGAATTTGAGCCTAGAAGAGGTAAAAGACTTAGAACTGAAAAATCTTTTGGGCCATACTTCATAACATGCTTAGCTGAGACTGATCCACAGACCTATAGAGAAGCCATGACTTCTTCTGAAGCTCCATGGTGGAAAGAATCCACCATTAGTGAAATTGATTCCATTATACAGAATGGTACTTGGGATATTGTAGATTTACCTCTAGGGTGTAAACCCATAGGTTGTAAATTGATCTTCAAAAGAAAACGTAAGGTAGATGGAACTGTGGAAAAATTAAAAGCTAGATTAGTAGATAAAGGCTATAAACAGAAAGAAGGTGTAGATTTCTTTGATACTTATTCACATGTTACGAGAATTACTTCCATTAGGATGTTAATTTCTATTGCTGTCATTCATAACTTAGAGATACATCAAATGGATGTAAAAACATCTTTTCTAAATGGTGAATTAGATGAAGAAATTTATATGGACCAACCTGAGGGATTTGTAGTGAAAGGTTGTGAAAACAAAGTTTGTAAACTGAAAAAATCTTTGTATGGTTTGAAACAAGCACCTAAACAGTGGCATGAAAAATTTGATCATGTAATGATTTCTAGTGGTTTTAAAATCAATGAATCTGACAAGTGTGTTTATACTAAACTTGTGAATGATGCCTGTGTGATTGTATGCTTGTATGTTTATGATATGCTTATACTTGGTACAAACATGGATGTAATTAATTCCACAAAGAACATGCTAAATGAGAATTTTAACATGAAAGACTTAGGTCCCGCTAATGTGATCTTAGGGATGAAGATTAAAAGAAATTCTAATGGATATAGTCTTAGTCAATCTCATTATGTTGAATCTGTGCTTAAAAAATATAATCAGTTTGATAGTAAACCTGCCTGTACTCCGTATGATCCTTGTTGTAGACTCAAAAAGAATAAGGGTAATGGAGTTTCACAACTTGAATATTCACGTGTTATAGGAAGTCTGATGTATTTGATGAATTGTACGAGACCATACATTGCTTATGCTGTGAGTAGGTTGAGTAGGTATACCTGTAATCCAGGGCAGGATCATTGGGATGCACTTATTAGAGTGTTAAGGTACTTGAAGAACACTTTGAACTTTTGTTTAAATTATGAGAGATACCCTATAGTCCTTGAAGGATTTTGTGATGCAAACTGGATATCAGACTCAGAGGAGTCTAAGTCTACGAGTGGATATGTGTTCACTCTAGCATGTGGGTCTGTATCTTGGAAGAGTTCAAACAGACATATATAGCTCGATCCACTATGGAATCAGAGTTTATTGCTTTAGATAAAGCAGGAGAGGAAGTCGCTTGGCTAAGATGCTTTTTAGAAGATATTCCTCTTTGGCATAGGCCTGTGCCAGCTATATCTATACATTGTGATAGTCAAGTTGAAATAGCTAATGCTAAAAACAACAACTATAATGGGAAGTCTATACACATTCGTAGAAGAAATAATTCCCTAAAACAACTAATCTCAACTAGTGTTATTTCTGTTGACTTTGTGAGGTCTAAAGAGAATATCGCGGACTCTTTGACGAAAGGTTTGTCCAAGGAGATAGTTAGTAATGCATCGAGGGGGATGGGGATTAAGCTCATTAAATAAACTTTCCATGAAGGATACTCAACCTTGCTGACTGGAGATCCCAAGATCAAGGTTTTGAATGAGAACTAATTTGTGGTGGGTTAAAGGAAACACTATCAGAGAATTCATTCTCTTTCCCTTCCCTATGGTGTAGACGTGATAATGTGACTGCTTGTGAAGGATGACTTTTTACTAAGTCTTAATTTATATAGTTTCAATTTAAGATTGAAGTGGAGTGTAGCAGTAAACATTCTTGATGGAACTCACCTATATGAATGTGGAAGTGGGCCGCTTCCTATGAGAATTGAGATGATTCTCTAGAGAATTCTGAGAAACGGGATATGTCCAGGGCCAAAATGGACACAACGGCACGAACTTGACAGCACCTAGAGTGATATCACGCGTGGAAGTTATTGATGAACTACACCAAGGGGTCACTAAGGAAAACTAGCACATTTTCACTTTTGTGAATGAACCTTTAGTCCCACATTGGAAAAACTAAAGATGTTTCCTCTCCATATTACTTAGAAATTTGCATCTAAAGGAGGCCTCTTAGGGGTTTAGACTCTTTTGTGGTTGGGGGAGGACTAAGGCTATGGGCTATTTGGTGCAACCATATTTTTCACACACGTGCGGTGCTTCGCACCGAAGCACGCACGCCGCCGTCGGTCGGTCGGGTCGGGCTCGGGTTCGGGTTCGGGCGTGGGCGTGGGAGGTGGGAGGTGGGAGGTGGGTGTGGGTTAACCAAGACGTATCTTTTTGGATAAAATATTTTAAATTATTTCCTTAAATAATTTAAAACTAAATTAATTTTTTAATATGGGGGGGCGTCTGACCCAGCGAGTATAAATCTTGTCATAATAGAAAATAAATTTTGCCCGTTTTATTACCGCTCAAAATTAAATTTCGCATATAAATTTTTGATTAAATATAAAATTTATTTTCATTCATTACCACACTGATTTTACTCCCCATCTCTGCCTATAAAAGAAAAAAGAATTCTTCATTTCAAAGCACACCAGAAGCAGCCACTATCCTGATTTTTTTCCCTCTTCCTGCTTTTTTTTGCACACTGCTTGTTTATTTCCCTTCCGTATCTAAATTGATGTTGAGTTCGTGAGAGGGTGACTAGTATTTTACTTATACTAGTCATAACGGGCAGTTCTATCCTGGACATATCTCCGCTGTGGGGGTATAACATCTCTCATTCTTGAGGAGTACCCGCGGACTATTGTGTTAAGGACAATTTGCTGAGCATGTGGCTCTGTCCATTGTGTGTATATCAATTCAGAGATTTCATTAACCTTAACATCTTCTTCTATTTAGTATTTTTATTGTTGCAGATCGAACATAAACACCAACATGTCTCTAGTTCCAAACCTAAGAAAACAACAGAAGAACAAATCCAAAACAACTCTTTAACATCAACAATATTATGAATCATATCACCTTTATATATTGAATTAAAAGTAAAAATAACTGATGATTACACTAGTAATAGTTTCACCACAACACAAGCAGGTCAACCACCATCACGGAAGCTACCACCAAGAACACCAATAGCCACCCACATGCCAACAACTACAGAATCACTAGCTTCACCACTAAACCACAACTAACAACAACAAACAAGCAAAAAATCACCAACACCGTGCTTAGAAGTTTCAATCTTATGTTCATATCTTTCTTGTGAAAAAATTGAGGGTTAGTATATGAGAAGATGTGGCTTAACAACTACACAAACAGAATAAGACGTAATTGAAAAGGGCAATCTTGAAAAAAAGAACTGATATTTGGTGCATATTGGACATAAAATGATCCTTCTTCTCTGGGAGTAGAAGATTGTAGAACTTTGCTCAAAGAATCTAAGAAGATAAAAAGAAGAATACACACTACTACTTGTCATAAATCATACTTTCATGTTACTGCACACACACACATAAAAAAACATGAAAAAGAGTAAAGAAGAAACTTAACCAAATCCAGGAATGAAATAGAGTAAAGAAAAAAACGATTTTTAGGTAAAAATCAAACAACATCATCTGAAAAGAAGCAAACTAAAGTAAACTGAAATCAAAAAACTACCTATGCTTTGAAACTAGAACAAATTACAAACAACAAACATAAAATAGGAAAATCTTTATAGAATAACTGAAATAAAAAAAACTAATATGTTATTCATAGATTTAGGTCTAAATCAAACATCATAAAACAACAAAGTGAGGGTTTATACCTGATGAATCAACCAAGTATTGGTTGTTTTTTGATTTCAACTATAAGATTGTTGGTTGGTTTATAAAATCAAGAACAAAAACGATTATCTAGGGTTAGGAAAATTTCATGTTACAAAGTTATACGTCTGGATTTCTGGTACACAGGTTGAAAGTTATAGATCTGGATTTATGGTACACAAGTTTTGATTAGGGTATAAGGATTAAGAAAAAAAGGTTTGATTTATGGTTTTTCTTCTGAAATCATAGCAAATCTTGATGTGTTCTCAGTTCAGGAAAAATTAAAGAGGTGCTCTATTTTTAAGGCTCATTAATAGTTTTCTGAATATAAAATAAAATATAAAATAGAATAAAACAAAGATCTGGTAATAATGAAGTAGACTGAGTTGTTGATTTTGGGGGAAAGAACAAACATGATTCAATTGTGGGAGGGAAATGAATTTGGTAGTGAAAAAGAGGAGGGAGAAAATGTGGGGAATGAAATTTAAGTTTTTATAAAACGTTTTGGAAATGAAAACAAAAAACCAATGAAAGAAAAAAAAGATAATTAAGTATAAAAACCCTTCAAAAATAGAGACACTCCAACAATGCCATAATTTACAACGGATATAAGGGTTGCACATACGTTGCTTAATTATTTTAAGATAATTAGGAATTAAAGCAACATATATTCTTATGTACAACATATATTTCCGTTGCACATTTTACAACATCTATATCCGTTGCACACTTAAAAAATGGAACGTTGCAAAATAGGCTATATGGTGTAGTGATGAGAACTCGTATGTAACTTTTATATAAAGCTATATAGGCATTTTAGTGAGCCAATATTGTTCAATTGAGTGTGAATATTGACATGAGTTAATTTTTGGGAATCTAGCTGCGGGATATCACACCAAATGATGCTCAAATTTGCTCTATACTAGTGGATAATCCATCTAGGAGCTTGAGATTTGTTTATACAAAGATGTATAGGTAGGTCAACAATCTTCAGTTGAAATGAATGTTGACATAAGGTAATTTTTGGGGAATCCACCCACGGGATATAACACCAAATGATACTCAAATTTTCTTTATACTAGTGGGAAATCCATCTAGGAGCTTGAGGTTTGTAATATAAAATCATAGAACATCTGGAAATATAGTGAGCGCCAGTGTTGTTATGATGATTTGGAGAAAAGACAGGGATAAGCGCCTGATGAAACTCAAATTGCTCTATACTAGTGGGCAATCCATCTAGGAGCTTGAGGTTTGTAATATAAAATTATAGGACATCTGGGAAATGTAGTGAGCGCTAGTGTTATTCTGATGATTGTGAAGAATGATGAGTGTCAGTCAATTCATCAAGTAATTTGATCGTATATGTAAATGGCCCTACACATAGAGATATGACAGTGATAATCCCCTGAGAGAGGACAAGGATAAGCACCTGCCTGAAAAATTCTTTGTAGAATTCTGAGGTTTAATATTGACGAAAATAAAATAACAAGGCTTAGTTGTTAAATATTACCAGAGATATTGCAGTAGGCTTGGACTCTGAACATCTTCACATTGATGGATCTGCAAGTCATGGATGATTGACAGAGATGTATAGAGGCGCAATATCATCATCTGGGATGCAGCATCAACAATTTAGGATTTTAATTATGACTACGCAAACTCAAATTGTTGTACATGCTAGAGAGGAGGCCACAACTTGACGGACAGAGAGAGGGGGAAATATGCCTTGACTGACAAATGAGGAGGCATGGCTGGACGGACATGTGAGAGGACCTTTGGGATTATCCATCAACTGTTGATAGTAAGGTAAGCAAGCTTTGCTTCGTTTCTTCCTTTCATGTGAGTACATCACTTCACAGATGTGGTTTGCTTTCCATCTCAACTTCTTCCTCTTTAAACCCTAGCCTTGATGGCCTTGCTACTCTGGTTGTACGAAAGCGTTTCTCCTTCCTCAGTTGGTTCTTTCCTTTGCTAGCATCATCTCTCTTGGGAGTACGACCCTGATTCCATTGTTTATCTCCAATTGGAAGTTTAGTGTTGTTGAAGCAGGTAGAAATAGTGGTGTATCCCCACTCTATATGTGATCAGCAGAAGAAGCAAGTTCTATGATTGTATGATGGCCTTGGTGTGAAGAGCTTCCATTGATCATGCATTGTTATCCTCAATATTGTTGTTAGTGTTACTGACTAGATTCTGAGGTCACTAAAGTTGAATTGATATTGCCAATGAGATCAAGTCCCCATGTGCTGAACGGTCAGGAGGTGTTTGTCAACAAGACAAAGGAATAATACTGATTTGGTTCGCATATATGTGACGACCATAGATAACTGATATTGCACCTTTACAAATTCATGTTTATGTATAAGAGTCTTCGAATGAGTTGAGGAGGTAGATACAAGCTTGTATGAACTGAAACTTGTTGTGAAGACTCCTTGTCAGAAAATTCAGACGTGTATAGTTTCTACGGAAAAGGCCATAAAATCCTCATACAAATTCGAATTAATGTGTTCGACCCCAAATTTCGAAGATAAGAGACTAAGCTATCATATGCAGTCGGCCACATTAAAATTACCGTCTGGGGAGGTCCGTTTGATATCCAAAAACTGCTCAGCAACAGTCGGACAAGTGGGTAATGTTGGGGTGAACCAGAAAAGTTTGGGTAGAGCCGGATCTAAGCGTTGGCTAGGTAAGCATCCTGTAGTAAGAGGGGTAGTTATGAACCCTGTAGACCATCCCCATGGGGGTGGTGAAGGAAGGGCCCCAGTTGGTAGAAAACAACCCACAACCCCTTGGGGTTATCCTGCGCTTGGTAAAAATAAGATAATTTGGAGTTTTATAGGTCGGTCAATCATGCGTGAACATCTGTGATCAATAATCCCGTATAAAATTTCAGATTATGTAGACTTTAGCGTAAGAGTCGTATCTCTCAGCTGGGGTATTCGATTGACGTGCCCTTTCAGTATGTTGTAGCAGAGACATGTACGAACAACTTTCGTGAAGGATGCATTTCACCATTCCTCACTCATAAGTACTTTTTTCAGAGTTAGGGATGCAATAGCTTGGGTATACCATTTGGAGGTGTCCAAGAACTCGAATTCGATGAAGACTGACTTTTGTCATGGTATTGATGTTGTAAGGAGTTGCAAGCAGTAATAAGTAGTTGTAGACAATATACGGAACCCAGTTAGTGCGAGATGATGACTCGAGTCACAACAAGGTGGAAGACAAAGAAGTTGGTGATGATAACATGGCTGGAGGAACTTTGCTTGTTGAATATTTATCCAGGATGGAGATGATTGTGTCTTCCTTGTTATCAGTGGTATATGGAACTTCGGTACAATTTTTCTTTGTCAGTATATTAGTGTCTCCAGAGTGTAGTAGGCAGGATGAGCGCAGTCCCCATGTGTAGCTCACTTGAAATCTACCATCATAGCAGATATAACATTATTTGATGGAGTTGATGGACGTGTGTATTTTGTCTGTAGCTGGACAAAGGGATTTCGATCGAAGATAAACGAAGCAAGCTTGATCAAAACTTAAGTGAAGGTGGCTAGATAGTCGAGCGAAATTAGGGTAGACAAGTTGTAGTTGAGACAGATCAACTTGAAGACCTAAATGGACAAAGCAAACTTGATTGAGCTTGAACGCACAAGTAGCAAAGCCGGATGTACAAGTCTGATAGAGTTAATAAACATAGGTGTCTTGGATATATAGGTAGTGAACCACATCTGAAGGGTTAAAGTAGGACTTGGAATTAACCAAACAAGCAAAGCTCGACATGCATTGATTTATCAAGCAGGCAGGCAAGCACAATTTGATAGCAGGACAGACGAGCAGACATGCTTGGTCTTGAAGGAAGGCGTACAAGCTTGCTTAATAGTAGACAAGTGAGCAAGACTCTAAGTTGAGGTGGACAAACTCGTCTAGGACTAAGATGTATGAGCGAACCTGGATTGAAGTTGGTCGTGCAAGTTGAACAAAGTTGGACTGGATAGTGGAGCGGAGAAATTTATTAGGGTTTGAGTTATTTGGTCGAATAGGCTATGAGAGGCAAGTTGGTTGGACATGCATTGCCTTGGTAGACAAGATGGCAAGTATGACAGGCGGACAATTTAAAGTTTGGGTTATATGAAGGCAGACGAACATAGTTTGGTAGCAAGACAGGCAAGTTAGGCCGTATCCAATGGAAAACAGGCTTGGTCATGAGGACATGCAAGCTGGCTATGGACGGAAAAGATGAGGTCGAAGAATAATTTTTATTCTTCTCAGTTTAGAGACTCGACTATATATATAAGAATTGCTTGCTTAACTTCCTTCGATTTCGAGTAGTGACAACAAGCCTTTTCTTTTGTTTTAACGTCGATAAGGCCTAATCTTTATTGATAGGTAAGGTAAGCCTTTTCATACTAAGTTCTCTTACTCATTTCTCTTACTTAAACAACAACAACTTCTTTCTTTGGTAATTTTATGTCTCTGCCATCTTGGTCGCTGTTGCTCGTATCACACTCCCCCTCCCTTTTTTTTTTGTAACAACAGCTTTTCTCATAGGTACAAGAGCTCCATCTTGGTGATTGCTGCTAGCAACACCCCTGTTATCACTTTCGTTGCTGGTGACATTAAGTAGGTGATTATTTTATCTCCTTTGGCTCTTGTTAATAGTATTAACAACACTAGTCTTCGTAACCCTAATTTTGTTGGAGGTCTTGTTAACCAACCTCATTCGCCCTAACACATCCTCTCTATCACTAGTTGTTATAGATGAACAAGTTGATTTTGATTGTAGTATTGTATGATTCTTGTAAGAGTGATTCTAATTTAGTTGTTGCTTTCTGCTTCACCATGTATATATGCTACCAGCTCTCTTCTCTCTCGAATGGTACGAAGAAATCAAAATATAATGACAATCCCCAGGTGGCAGAGACTAAGTCGAAGAAACGTGTTGGCGGAATTTATTCTGGCACTACCTAAACATGTATGATAATGAAGAAGGTGATGTTTTCAAAACTCCTTCAGAAAGTGATAAGAGTAGTCATCCCATCTCAAAAAAAGAGGAGAATAATGCCTCAAATAATGATCTTGACATTCAAAAATAGCTCGCAACATGGTTGGGTGAGTCTTCATCTTGAATTCACTTCATAATTGCTTAGAAACATCCCTTGAATATAGTAATGAATGAAAACTTGAATGAAAATATAAGCAATTTCATGAAATTTCGTTGTTAGAAAAATTCAGAAATAATGCCTTTACTGAAAACGCCATAAAATCCTCATATGGAGTCCGTTTTTCAATGATCTGCTCCACCTTTTTGATGCCCATGAGATGATCTATCTGAACGAGGAAGATTTTGAAATTAAAGGTTATTTAGAGCCTCAAAAAGACAAAACAACAAAAACTCAGGAAGAATTCAGGAACTTTTCAGCTGGGAAGTAGTTGAGAGTTTTGATCATATCTCTTAACTCGTTTGTCCGGTTGATTTTTTGATATGTTGTAAGGAACATAAAAATACAAAGATATTGATATATAACTCACTCTTATTTACCAATTGCTCCCAGCTTGCGAGTTTGTGCAGGGTGGTGTAAAACTATTTCTGATGAGCTTGATGTGAAAACGTGTTTTTAGGCCTCTGAGCCATTTGCATGTGTTTTGGGCACTTGATAAAGCGTACTCACGTAATTATTTTACTTGTATTATGAAAAATCTATTTATAGCTTGAAAGTTCATGTTTGTCATCAACTGATAATGTTGCAGAGAGGAGTAGAGAGGAACGTAGTAGTAGTGTAGAGGTAGTGATTTACTTTTGCTTCCTTTAGTGAAAACACCTATAGATGGTTGAATGTTGTACTACTTGTCGATAATTTGTCTGTTAGAACAAGTCTCACAAGCTTTGCATTCGTAGCAGGCTCTCTCCATCAAAGCACGTGTAGTTGTAGTCGATTGTCTGAATCGGGGAAAAAGTCTCTTGTTTCTGCATCACATCGGTTGTGGTAAGTGGAGTGTGCATCCCTTACTTCTTCAGCATGCTGACCATATGGAGGGGTGTTGGTATCACCGATGTTGATAACCGGAAGAATATTGCTAGGAGTAATAGTGTTGGTACTATCAGAATTGGCTTTGAGAGATAGTTATTTGAATCTGACCTAAGATCAATCGCTTTCTGAAAGCGAGAGAAGAATGAGGTCAGAGTATTAGACTCTGTTGGATGTAGTTGGTGTGGATAGCTATGAACAAGTCTTCTGAGTGAGAAGGTTGATCGACTTGAATTTTTCTGTGTTAAATTGTTGTAAACTTGTTGTTGTGTTTCAGACTTGTCCACTTTTGTCGTCAATAGATTGAACATCTATTTATATCATAGCGATACCACTCTACCTCTTTTCTGGAAGAAACTGTCGATGGTTGAGTAGTGGTGCAGTGGAGAAGGTGTTGAAAACTGCTCTCCACTTAATTGCGGTTGATAGTTGGTTACTAAACTTGCCACTCCTCTACTCAACTGCTATCGATCTTTCCAGAGTTTCTCTTTTAGTGGGTGCACTGTTGCACTATGTGCCGAAGACCACCAGGAGAAAACCCTAATTAGTATCCCCCCATTTGTGAAATTTGATGTCTCGTGTAATATTGTAGCATTAAGCACTACTGATGTTAAATCAATTGAGACCTGCTTAATGGGTCTCTTGACTGAAGACTTGTCTTGATTAACTAGCTGATAAGTCTGTCTTGCTTGACTAGACAGATGAGTCCAGCAAACTAAAAGAAAATACGTCTCGCTTGACTAGCTGAGGAGTCTAGCAGACTAGAAATATGTCTTGCTTGACTAGCTGATGAGTCTAGCAGACTAGAATAAAATAAATACTTATTTATTTGTGTGTGAGGAGAAGTGTGTCTATCTTAGTCAATTTTGTATTGACATGTTTATTTTGTAGAAACAAGTTTATGCTGATGAGCATGAAAAATTGCATGTGAGGCCTCATACGAAGATGTATGTGAGAGAGGCCTAGCATAGCTTAGGGTTTTGAAGTTTGTCAAAACCCTAGTTTGCCAAAGTTATATCATTCACGTGAAGAGAAGAGGAAGAGTGCTCAACTTGAGGTATTCACGTGAAGGAAGAAGAAGAATGATAGATTTTGGTCTTGAAGCAAGACGTCAAATATTTATAAAAAACAAGACGCTCATATTTTACTCTTTGTACTCAGCCTCACATGTTGTGGGTAAAAGAGTAAAATTGTCAGTTTTTGACAAGCAGCAAGTCATGTGAACTTGGCTTTATTTTTGAAGGCATGCGAGACGTTCCTTGAGAATGGTCATGTAAGCTTAGTTGCTTGGATAAGACACACGTTGGAAGCAAGAGAGGTAGAGACGTCTCCCTCTTTAAAAATTAGGGTTTGGAAGAGTTTGTCATACGTGGAAACCTTATCTTTTCATTCTTCTCCCATGAGTACTCTCTCGTGCTCGTGCTCCATGCTTCAGACGAATCATCATTTAAGCTTCAAGTCTGATTTAATCTCTTCCGATCCTCGTGTGTCTTCTCCTTCTTCTACTACTTGTATAACCTTCGAAGATTGTTGTGCTGTTTTGTCGTCTCCCTCTGCTCAAATCTGATAAGATTTAATTATGCACGTTTGTCTTTCACTTTTTATGCTCATATTTTCCTATTTAAACTTGTTCGTTGATATAGTCAAGATGCTTTCCATGAGTGATAAATTATTTATCATGCAGCCAATATGTTGAGGCGTGTAACGAGACTTCCTAAACTGGTTACCTAAGTTCAGTTCCTAACATGATTTAAAAGGCATTAATATATATGTAGAAGTGGACACACAGATGTTTCCACTTGACTTAGTTGATAGGTAAGCCTCTGCCATGTTTAATATATTATGGGAATGAATAACAGCCAATGCATAATCTTCAAGAAATTATAGTGAGATATTTCCAACAGTAGCAAATTCGGGTATATCATAAGTGAATTGTTCAAGATTGGTGATATTTAGCGCATTCCTTCGCTAAATCATGACATGTGCTCCTGTAGCCACTTTTGGTGTCAGCGAAATAATATTGAGACATACTTGCTCCTTGGGTGCAACAAAGTGAACCATGCCTTCACCGAAGCTCTGCGATTTTCTTGTGTACTTAGTATTTTTGGAGACAAGACACAATCGCCAAAACCTTAAGAGAAATATGTCTATGAAGGTGAATCTTTATTAGGTATTAAGCTATCAACTATAAGAGTTTACTGTTGGAATTGCTATTTAAATATGTAGGGAAATAATAATGAAATATGTAATAAAATGCATTATTAAAATGAGTGATACTTAGCTTCCTTGTGTGCAGCTGGTGGCTCTAATCTCCTTGCTAGATTGTCATTTTGCCTCGGTGGAGTCTTATGTCTTTATTATCACTCATGGTTCGTGATTCGTGGCCTTTTTCATTGTTCATTTTTGGAATGATACTCGTTTCCGCTGATTTTATTTTTAACCGAAGCAGTGCATTTCTAATAGTCATTTATTTCGATGATGAAGTTGTGGGCCTAAATATTTTTGTAAATAATAGTCCCTTGACCTTGTCTTATCTGTCTACTTCAGTTCCTTAGAGGAGGGTGTCATCTCTTTATGTTTTTCCTGGCTGCCTGTTTAAAAAAATAAATATATGGTAGATGTACCTTGCACCTCCCATCCCATTCTGCAACAACCAGTTTGTTTTCGTGGACCTCTTATTCCTTCGCCTATTCGGCTTAGTTTACAAGGCCACATCCTAGGAAGAGTTTCTTGGAGACCATGGACTTGGCCCTTATGGAAATGGCCGGTCACGCTTCAAACGCGCAGAGCACCCATGCCTCAACTGGTTAACCTCGGCACCTCTTGTGTAGTCTATACCTCATGTCGAATGTCTTTTGTCAGGCTATGATGCTGCGAGAAGCGGCGAACCACAACCCGACGATATTCAGCGAGTATAGGTCTTAATCGCCTCTTGCCTTTAGGCGGATAGGTCTTATCGGCCTCCTAATGAGGTCTTAACCGCCCTTGTAGGTCTTACTCAGTGTGCCTCTCATCTTTTTAGGCGAAAGATCGTATAACCTCTCCGTATGATGTGTCATAGGTCTTATTATTTTGCCTCTTACCTCTTGGGCTAATAGTAGGTCTTAGATATTAACTGTCCTCGCCTCGTAGGCGGCTTTTGGATCACATCACATGGGGTTCTAGCCTATAATGCAGGGTTTTTAGGTCTTAATTGCCTCTTGATGAGGTCTTAGCTGCCTCTTGCCTCAATAGGGCGAACATTTCTTTGTTGCATGTTTGGAGATGACTATCATTCATCAAACTGTTGTTGAGTTGTAATAGGGAATGAATTGACCAATCTGCTTCGCGGAGGTGGCTAGCTTTAGTATCGTCTGTTTCTTGAGTTTTGTGTGGTTCTGTAGCTAGTTTCTTCCTGCTCTTATGTTGTTGTAAACAGGTGTTGTCAAGCTGCTGCTAATGGAGTCTTGCACATTTGTTCACTGCTCATCGAGGTGGCGGTTCATATGACTTTTAGACTCCTGTAATCAATGAAAATTGAACAACAACGTTAGTCTGACTCCCGTATCTTGCATTCTGAATTCTATTTCTAAGTTGACCCGAAGTAACAGCCTTGGCCATGCTAATTGATATTCTGGGCGAAGGAATCTGGTACGTCCGAGGTTGTTGAGCTGAGTTGGTGATTTCTTAATACTGCTCATGTTGTTGCAATTCGGTTCTGCCCCGCGAGGTTACTAGTTTGTTGCATTCCCTCTAGCTTCATGGTGGTACCCTTGTAATCCAAGAGCAGCTGGTAAGTGCATGCACAAACTTGGCATTGTATTGTTATGGAGCAAATAGAGATTGGGGATTAAATCCAGTCGTCCACAGCACCTTGAACTGATATTTTTGATCTGCCACAATAGTCTACTGTATTTTAACTGTGGTAAGGCTCCATTCAATTGTTGTTGTCCCTGTAGCTAACGTGAATCCATGGTTTCTACTGTATCGTGGTCTCTCGCACTTCCTTGATGTTGCTTCTGAGGTGACTAATTCCTTACTTCTGCCTTCGCCTTTCTCTCGTCTGTGGAGTTTTGTGGCCGAAGTTATATGTTGCTCTCGATCTGACCCCTTTTTCTGTATTGCTGGTAGTTTGATTGCCATATTTTGATGACCTTGCATATCTGGGCGAACTTCGCTAACTGATCTGAGGTGGTTACCCTGCATGCTATGGTTGCGGACTTTGGTGATTACCATCAAGTCAGTCATCTAATCATGCCTGTGAAGTGGAAATGAAATGGTTGGTTTAAGTGCCCCTTCAATGTTCCTTGCAGCTGAATGTTCTCGAGATCTTTGTTCTGTGCAATGGAAATGGTCCCCGCGAACTGTCTTCACTTGTCCTGAGCGTGAACTTCGCAAGAAGTTAGTCTATTCTGAGCTTTAGTTTCGCAAGGAGTTAAATTCTGAGCTTCGCAAATTGGTTTGTTCTAAGCTTGAACTTCGCCAATGGTTAATTCGCAAAAGGTTAGCTTCCTATGAGTTAATTCGCTGGAGACTAACATTTTATTCGGAACAAGATTCATAGTTAAATTTTATGACTCATCAATTTGTCTTGTCCTGAAAAATGACTGATCAGTAATGGGTTAGAAGTATTCATTATTTAACAAAAAATTTGATCATAATTGCCTACGCTTCTTTGCTGCGAAGTCTTGACACGAGCTTACATTCGGACAAACAATGTATTTTAACTTATCATCAAAAAATGCTTCGATGTACACACATCAGCGAACTAAACCACGACGCAGCCCTAAAACCGAAGGAGAGAGGGCGAGGTAGTGCTGAGCTCAGCTTTTGCTTTGGTCATTTATTCTGACGAAAACCTTAATATTTTGATATCTGTATATGCTCGGCGAGGTTACTTTGGTTTATACTAGTAAGATAACAATGTTTTATGGTAATTCTGTTAACATGACTAGTGATATGTTCTAGAGAGTCGAGCTTTCTTTCTCACTGTCACTAGAAGGCAAGGATTATCTCATAGTAAAATCAGCGAGATAGGAGGAACTTGGTGAGCTTGTATCTCCACCTTGAATTTCCACGAATAAAGATTGGTGATTAAATATAATCAATCATTCCACCCTGGCAATGATATGTTGTTCTTCCATTTGAAGCGATAATGAGCTTATCATCCTCTGATTAACTTTTCCCTAGATTGGTGTTTCCAGCGAAATCCACCCATTCAACTTCAAAAAACTTCAAAACTTCACAGCTGCAGCTTGGGCCTTACCATTCCATGTTGGGAAAGTATCTAGCTGCAAACAAGGCAACTCAATGAAACATAGACGAGCTTTAACAAAGATTATTGGGGCAAAAGAATGACTTTCCAAAAGAATTTCGCAGAAATCATTCAAAATAACAACTTTAGAGTAAAGGGGGTAAGAGTTCCTCCCTTTTACATGTTGTTCGAAACTTGCATCATGTGTTTCAACCAATCTGAGGAGAGTACGTTTTGATGTTGGTCTGAGAGGAGGTGTTCAGGGTCAATCAGTTTTGATCGAAGCAAATGATTGATCTGTTCTCGCTGAGGCAAATCTAATCTAGCTAGACTCGGATGTAACTCTAGCTATACCAAAGTTGGTGAGCTACTTTAAACTCTATTACTTCGTCGGTAACCTAGATTGCTTCAGACCTCTCTTTGAAACATGCTAAAAGATGCTGATGGCCTGAACAAGACTTGCTGAGATGATTTGATTTGGACTTCGTACGATTTCAGCTTGCTTTATCCTGCGAACATGTAACTTAGAAATGGAAAAATGAGCTTTGAGGCGATGGAAAGATGTCCGGGCAGAGGATCTTCGCTGCATCCAGAATGCTTCGCAGTGATTCTTCGCAATGAACTGACGAGCTAAACTATATAGTATTCCTGCTCAGCGAGATTGTTTCTTCGTACTGGCAAGGTAGCGATATTTTGTGGTAATTCTGATAGCAGGATTAACGAGGTGGTTCTACTGATAGGCGAAGCTTTCTTTGTTGATTGTGATTCTGGCAATCGAACTTGATCTCTTCATTGAAGTTGGTTCTGGTGATAAGTCGAGCTCTCCTCCTCACTAAACCAGCGAGATGGTGGTGGATCTCTCGGATTCTATGTCACGCAAACTAAATCCTTCCACGAATCTCAACAATAGAGATTGGTGATCAATCCCAATCAGCTATTTCTTCTCAGCTGCAAAACCTTCTCACTGGAGTTGTCTGATTTCTTCGCACCCTCAACAGCTTATGTTGGGAAAGTATTTAATCATGGGAAAATTGGAAATATGTCCTGGTATTTACCCATAATTTGAGGATTTGTCCACTGACGGATGTAATTAAGGAATATATCACAGCCATCCATTTCAACCGTTAAATGATTAATATCCGCATGTGTGGGTTTACACGTGTGCCCAATTTTACACTTCTACCCTTAGCTAGATCCTAGGGTCCGATTAGAAGAGTGGAGACACTTGTTAGATCCTACGGTCTTATAACAAAAGTGTGGACACGTGTTAAGAGATTCTAGCTTCATATGACATGTTTATATGGCACGTGTGCTGAGGAAGTTATCTTCTTTGAGAAGAGAACTCGAGAGAAAGGAAAAGAGAGATCGAGAGACAGAGAGGGAGACAGAGAGACATCGAGAGATCGAGAGACAGAGAGAAATCGAGAGATCGAGAGACAGAGATGATTAAGTGAAGGTCGTGAAATCAAGCTTCTCACTATTTAGTGTGTGTTATTGTTAGCAAGAAGAAATTGTAACTTTTAGTTCTTATCATCAAACTTTCTCAAATCAACATCATGGTGACAGAAAACAGGTAGATTCATCAAACCCATATCTTTTTTTTGTGTGTATCTCACATCTATTGTGTTCAATTTTCGTTTAATAGCAACTATAAATTTAGGGTTTATTTGAAATTGAATTTAGGGTTTTCTGATTTGGGGATTTTTTTTGGAACATGAAATTTGTTGATGAAATGACATGTATTATTGTTAGTCACATTTCAGTTTTCGTTTAATATCTACTGTGTTCTTAAGATTTTTCTTGAGAATGTGATTCGTGATGCTGTTACTTACAGTGAACATGCTAGAAGAAAGACTGTCACTGCTATGGATGTTGTCTATGCTCTCAAGAGACAAGGAAGAAGCCTCTATAGAATTGGGGGTTAGGCTTTGCTTTTTTCTCTCCTGTAAACAATGTTATTCATCTCTGCATAATTGCACCTGGTGTTTAAAGTTTCTATAATGTGATTGTGCATAGTTCTGATTGAATAAGGTTTTTTTTGGCTACCTGAATTGGCTAATGGTCTCATCTGCTAGAATTTGTGAATCACTAATCATAGATTCCTGAATTAGATCTGTGATTAACATTTTGTTTAGGGCATAATTCTGCACTTGCGTCTATTTGTACTTGTAAGGAGGCAAATGGTAGTGATACCATGTAACTAAACAAGGAAAAATATGTTGCTCAACGCCACCATGAACAGAAAATTTGAATACAAAGTAGTGTGCTACTTTATTGACTCTAACATTATGTTCCTATATTTAAAAGCTATTATTTTGTTCTTTGAACTTCTAAGTTTTCATAAATTAATTCTTTTTTCACTTCACCTTATAGTATCCTGCAGGCATCCAGGAGAAACCTCTTGGAACAACAGAAATTACAAGTGGCTCTGTTGTTGGGACAGATGGTACTGGTACTCAAGCTGGAGCTAAGCATTGTGCTTTTATTGGAAGCTGTAAGCATCATATATGGCAGGCCATTAGAGCATCATCAGCTCCTCCATATTATCTTGACGATTTCTCAGATGGTAATCTCCATATTGATTGCAAAAATATGTGCGGGAAACACATGGATGGTTGCGTTTATGAAGGGCACCTTGTATTACTGTAATTTATGAAGATTGTAATGTAATTTCTTTTTCGAATGTTATGAAACACATGGATGGTTGCGTTTGTTTAATTTTTAAATTCAGACAATACTAGTACTTAGTTTGTTTTCAAATTGTGCACATAATTCACAGCAGGTCCAAGAAGGAAAGAACCATTAACATAACAGTCACAAGTATTTTTGTCATTTTTTTTAAACTAAGGGGTAATAAAGTCATTTCGAGAATATTAGGGTTTCTTACACTTTCAAAATTTCGAAAAAATTTTGACCGTCAGATCGTAGATGACACGTGTTGATAATCTACAATTTGGGACCTGTGTGAATCAATTTTAAATGACAGGGGTATTATTGTCTGTATTTGGCACGTGCGGCCTCACACATGTGCGTTTTTGTTCATTTAACGGTTTAAATGGATGGCTGGAACATATCCCTTAATTTCGACCGTTACAGGACATATCCTCAACTGAGGCATATAATTTGGGACATATTCCAAATTATACATTTAATCATACATCTCTGCAAACAACAAACCAAGTTGGTGAAATATAGATAAGCTTTTTGCTAACTTCGCCGAATTGAGAATTTAGATTATCGCATGAAGTTCATTTGATTTTGTTCACAAGTCAAAAAAACCCCAAATCATATCAAAGTTTTGACACAATATTTCAAAATTAATTAAATGGGTTTGCTGAACAAGGCTTTTCGACTATAAATCTTCAAATAAAACTCATTTTGGAGAAAGTCTCCAAGAGAAAAACATGATTTTTGATAAAAACACACCATGGTTTTTATTAGAAAAATCCCAGAATTTTCGTTTTAAAATCTCCAGATATGAAAACTTTTAGAACAGATCAAAGAAATAAAAAGAGGATTCGTTGCTCTCAGAGCTAATCGTTGGTGTAGACTCGTTTGATTTCACTTCTATTGCACTTTTCTTCGAAACTAATAGTTGATGTAGATTTAACACCTTCATGTCTCTTTTTCTTTGTTTCCCTGGATAACTGATGCTTATTTGTCGTCTGAAAGCATCTAAGATTCGACGAGTTTCCTCATTTACCCTTGGAACTTGTAGATCTAGAAAGAAGTATAACGGCAGTAGCTAACTTCACTGGAACTCTAATAGAACTTTCGAGAAGTCGCCTTCCTGTTTCTAGCGTCAAAATGTAGTTGTCGAAAATCCACAACTACACCGAAAGATCATTCTTAAACGAAGAACATCATTCCCCAACACAAATAAAGAATAAAGAGCATAAGTGTAAAGTAGACGTGTGTTTTTTACGTGGTTCAACCATTAACAAGGTCTATGTCCACTGATGATTTTACTATGAATATTATAGTATTACATGAGTCTCCGTTGTAGAGGAGAAACTCTCTCTGTGACTGTGGAGTAGTGAGAGAAAGAAGAAGAAAAAGTCCCCTACTACACTTTCCTTTCATATGAGAGAAGGCTAGATATGGAAATTATGCATTTATTCTTAGCTTACAAACTAAGCTAATAAAACTAGGTGAAGTCTAGACAAATCTATAGGCACTAAGTTACTTCGTCTCTAATCTCACGCCACGTGTCGAGCAGAATTTATACCCCCACAGGAGGATGTTTGGTTAAGGTTCCGAATAAATTATTAATAAACTAGTTCTAGAAAATATCAAGACTTTCATAAATTACTCAAGTGGTACAATTCACCTTTTCCAGATATTATACGATCTTACCACTAGTGCACAACATCCTTACACAAATCATATAATTTTGCCATAAAATAGAAAGCTTGTTGGCTTGTAGCCTTTGTTGATGATAATTGGTAACATCATGCCTTAAGAATCTACACCACTCTTCTCTAGAACTACATGATAAAAAATGTGGAAATATCTCATAAATCCAAGTATCCATTCTTTCTCTATCACAAATCCATAATTAAATATGTTTATATATGTAGTCCAAAATATAAAATTAACGGTTGTGATAACTTATTTTGGATTTCTTTATATTTTAATAGATTTTCCCATGGTTAAAATACCCTTAATACTTTTATGTTTTGCTAATAAATTTATTCCCAAAAATATCACCAATTTAATCGGTCATGCTGCCATAATTTTAGGTCAATTATAGTTATTATCTCCTCTCTTTTTTTCTTTCTCTTCAACACCTGAAAATACTCTATTGTTTGCTTTAGTTTCTAATAAGTACTCAACAGTTTTTTCTTCGTGATAGAGTTATGAGAGAAGGGCTAAATGTTCTTATTGTACATTGGGTGGATGTGGTCTTCACTCGAAAATATCAAAAAAATTAACCTCATTCCCTGATCTTTTCCAAACCTTAACATTTAATCACTCACATATATTATTTAGTGCCTAAGAAGAACTTTTTATTTCACTTAGCTTTCTTCTGGCTGTGAGATGGTTGGTTGTTTGTTTTTTTTTTTGATGAAGCATAGTATATACCTGGTGATATGTCTTATCGTAAGGAATTGATTAGGCAGCCCTCAATACAACTCTTTTCAATTGGTGCAAATTTATAAAATTAACTAATTTCCATTAAAAAGAATTGTAATTAAATTTGAAAACTGATATTTTCACTGAGCATGTGATAAATGTGATTATTACAAAATGCAATTCATTGCAACAAGTGAAAATTGTATTATTACTAAATTATGAAAACTAGAATTTTCAGTAAGCTGCGATAATTGAAATATTAATTCCAACATGTGAAAATTGCGATAATCAATTTTCACTAATTGGTAATAATTGTGGTTTTCACAAAATGCAACTGGTTCCAACATGGAAAAATTGTGATTATCACTAACCAAATTGTGAAAACTGAAATTCTCGCAGTGAAGAATGCTGCTTTGACGATGTTGACGAATAGAAATTAGATTAGAAGAGGAGGAAAATAAGGTGTGATAAACAAAAATTCTAAAAAAAAAATTCTTCTTTTTTTAGTTTTTTTAGGGAGATTTTATTGATACTATCATTTAAGCACATTTATTTGTAACCGTTTTTAAAAGAAAATTACACAATTTTTAGTTAAAAAAATAATTAGAATTAGTTTCTTTATTTAGGTATAAGATTATTTGTGTAATTAATTTCTATAATATTTAATTATGGGTTATTTATATATAAGATCTTAATTGTGGGTTAATAAAAAAAAATTGGTGACATATTTTTCCCCTATAAAAATCTATTCCCCAGGCTCTGAACACATTTACAAAATATTCCACTTAACTCCAAGGCGTTGCAGATCCAGCCAATGCAACACCTAACGCTCAAAGGATACCCAGAAACTGCAAAACCCATAGTGAAATAATTATTAGAATATATAAATTGAAACGAGGTTAAAAGGCAAGGAAGACTATATTGTGTCTAGGAGACACAACTATAACAGTTTTCACACTGAGGATAGATACTGAATAGTAATTCAAGTGTCATACAAACAGTAATCATCAAATGTGATATATTTTGTACAAAGTTTCTTAGCTTGCAGTATGAAAAGGTAAATATCTTCCCATCATCTTGGACTCAAAAATAAATAAAAATATTTTTCCATCAAGGAATTTTTCACTTAAAAAAACTAAAGAAAAACCCACAAGTCAATGATGTCAAACATCTCTATCCCAAAATCAAATTAAATAATTAATACATAACTGGATCACCAAACAAGAGATCCTAGTGTTACCATATGGATGCAAAAAAAAAGGCTCGAGATAGAAAGTACTACAGAATCATCACAGGTACAAAGCAAATAAAGAAGTACATCACAATGAAAAGTTATATACTTAACTGCACAAAAATGAGTAATTCAAAATTTACATAATATGAATGTATGCCATGATTTAGTTCCTTATGGAAACACTCAATCTAGAAGAAAATACTAGTGAAACTACTAAAGGCTGCTTAATTGATTTTTCAAACTTACACAACAGTTCCTTGGTGTAGCACATCTATGTATGTAATTAAGTATAACAACTAAGACATCTCAACAACATCAGTTAATAAATCAAGTGAGTGTTATAAAATCAGATCTCAGAGTGATAAAATGAGAACATATGAATGAACAGTATGAAATGAGATAAGATACTGAAAGAGAAGAAGAACACCCGGTCTGCGTATGCGTGAGTACTATATAATGATGATAACAAGATTGTAACACTCTTCCTGAGAAATCCATTCAGCAATTTTCTCCACCACGATTTTTAAGTTATAAGCTAAAGATATACATAACATCCACAGTTCTAGATAATTTACTTGCCTGATACAAAATCATCAGTATAGTCGTTATTGATTTTCCCATGAGACATTACTGATAGACACATTTTTGTGTCTAAATTATGCTCGATTATCTATTTTGATAGTGTTCGATTTTGTACTATTTATGGGTTTTTATGTCTTTGTAGGTATTTTTGAGAAATAAATATTGTGGAAAAATCGTCTCAAAAAGTGATAAAGGCACCCAGGAAAAATTACTAAAGGCACCCAGACAGTTATTAAAGCACCCTCCCTTTTGAATTAAAATCCGGATTTTGTGGGAACACATGTTTCACGCGTAAAAATATTAGGATTTGTTTCGGATCCTATTTTCGTGGGATTTAAAGGGTTGTTCGAGTTGGATATTTGAAGAATCAATCAACTTAGGTCTACACACATCATTTACAAGAGTTTCACGCCGGAAAAATGGGTGAAAAATCAACATCACACCGTGAAGAAAAAAAACCTCTCTGATTCGGATAAAACAGGATTTAGAGTTAGTTTTGGATTTGTTTTGGAGTCCTTATCGGTTCACAAGACTGACTAAGGTTTACTAATCCTATATAAAGCAAAGAGAAGCAAAGAATATCTCATCCACAGCAGCTGGAAAAATTCCAGGAAGAAGAAAAAAATTCTGCTAGTGTAAAGAACAGGAAGAACAAAAGGCTCCAGACAACAATCGTTGATTCCGTTGCGTATTCTTTCAAAATTCTGAAGCGGCTAGAGTCCGTTCTTTTCTCTTCTGTCTTATTTTATCTTTAGCCATACACTTTGTAACGCTTATAAGCGTATCAGTTCTTCTATGTTGCCTTTATTTCATCATTGTAAACACTTCTTGAACTATGAAAAACTATTTTGAGAGTGTTTCCAACATGGTGACCTAATCACTATCACTGGGGCGACGAAGGAAGTTATTTTTCCAATAATAAAGTGGTAATTCTTATTTGATTTATTTTTTGCAATTCTTTTACTATTATTTGCTTTGAATTAAAATTGGAAAAATGGTTTTTATCAATTAGTTGTGTTTTCTTTTGATGAGTCATACTGAGCTTAGATCTTTTGATGTCTCATGCTTTCGATTTACAACTATTATTTTGAAAACCTAACTTTAACAATATTTTGGATAAACTGAATATGCGAGTTGCAAGATTTTTATCACATGAAAAATTGGCTAATGGTGGAATCCTTAGTCTCAGTCCTTCCATAATTTGAAACCAATTTTACTTTAATTCTTTTTTATTTTTAGTTATTAAAAATTAGGTTTAAAAATCAAATCTTTACAAGTCTGAGTATCGAACCTTTTACCACTATTTAAAAACTACATCAATTGCCCCGACCTGGATGCATATTACAAGACATGATACTCAAATCAGATTCAAAACCTGAATAACTAAATTTTCATTAGGACATTGCCCTCAAAAAGGTAACACCCAATACAAAAGCAAGGGTAGTTAATGATAGGATTTTAATTTCTACCGTAAGAGCATGACTGTGGATGAGACAGTATACAAGCATGATTCGTTCCACATGGATTTCAGAAGTGCAATCTCTAGTTTTTAATTAACTTATGTGTTAACGACAAATTGATTTTGAAGATTTAATTCTAAAATAAAAATGCTAAAAATACTAATAAAGATATACAACTGAGAAAAAACCTAGGATGTTGAGTTTCCATCACAACTATGCTTATTAGATGTTTACAACCATTTTTTCTATAACTTCTCAAAATATAACTCTCAAGACGACTGCGGACAATTATTTACGTCTTGAAAAATAAATCATTTTTATCCAATTGTTTTTCTCAAAGGGTTAATAATTTTCTCCACTATAATATGTTTATCTATCTCTAACAAGAGTAATTAAATCAATATTTAAGCAATAACGGACATATGAAGAAATTATTATCATATTTAATCAAGAAATAGGACCATGAGAAATTGATATAGAAAAATAATTATAACATGCTAACAAACACAATAGGACTTCATCTCTAATCCTAGGGAAGAATTTTAGCTACTCATCATAGAAAGAATAGAAGATAACCCCTTTTATTCATGATTTTATAAGAAAATTAAAAAAAAACGGACTCAAAGTGTCACAAAATTATTAAAATCTTTTATTAAATCAACGACAGACTTAAGGCGCAGCTGAGTAAGTCTATTCTATGGTGCAGCTGGAAAGGAAGGTCTTCTTCTGCCTTAAACTCAATCTGTCGTTGTTACTAACAATTTTTAACAAAAGTTACCCTTTTGGTAACATTTTTTTTTCTTCTTCTTCACGAGCATCACTCTGAGTTTTTTCTTTTCTCTTTTTCTCTCGATCTGGAAAAAGCCAGCCTCCCCTTTTTGCTTCACTCGACCTCCTTTATATACTAGAGCATCAATACTCATCCCAAATCCGCCAAATCCTCGAGAATAATTTTTCTTCAATGAGAATCATATCTCGGGTTATTTTCTTTCTCTCGGTGATGTTGATCTTGATTTTCCTTTTATAAATAAACTCATTTTTAAAACCCCAACTGATTACCTTGATGATGTTACCATATTCAGCACTCGAGATAAATATCCTTGACTTATTCATGATGAAAATATTCTCTTTTGCATCACCGAGAATAATTCTGAACTCTGTTTTAGTGAGAAAGAAATTCTTACGAGATTCTTTTGGTTTTTCACGTTTCCAAAACGTGAACAATCCTATTAATAAGGCTAGAAAATATTTTTTCCTTAAAAATCTTTGAAACTAGCTAAAAAATAACCAAACCAAATCGTACAGTTTGAGTTGAAAAATTCCCGCCAAAAGTCAAATTTGAAAAGAAATAGAAGGGTGTTTTCATCCAAAGTGTGGGTGCCTTTAGCAATTCTTAGGGTGCCTTTATAACCTTTTAAACCAAATTTTCCGCACAAGTTTATTCTTCTAAAAATCCATAAAAACACAATAAAATGACAATATTAATACAAAAAGTGAGTAATAACAATATAAATATGAGATTAAATATGACACAAAATCGTGTCTATTAAATACCCCCAAACTTATTATTTGCTAGTCCTCGAGCAAATCTAATCTCGAAAATAAAAATCCTAACTCATTGTCGCAGGCATCGCGATTGCACTTAGCATGTGCAACAAGCCTTTAAACCCATAGGTGTCCCTTATCAGACGAGTTATAGTCTCATGAGGGTTTACAAGAGATATACCCACAAAACCTTTTACTCCAAATCCTAGCTACTTGTGAACGATTGAGGGTAGACACTAAACATGCTATTTAGTTGGTGATAGACACATTTATGTGTCTAATTTGCTCTCAACTTTTATAGTGTTAGAACTCATTTTGTACTAATATTGTGTTTTTTATGTATTTATAGGTATTTTTGGAAAATAAACATTGTTGGAAAAATTGGCTCGAAAAAGTACTAAAGGAACCCATAAAAAGTTATAAAGGCACCCATGCCTTGGATTACGGGCACTCACACATTTTGAATTCAAACTAAATTTTGGTGGGAGTTATTCTCTACTCTATCTGTTTAATTTAGTTAACATAATTTTTGGAAGAGTAATGTGGAAAATACTCTTACATTATAAGAGATATACACCAATTAAAGACTCAAACAAGAAATCAAAGATTCGTTCAAGTCAAAAGAAAAAAAAGGGATAGAAAATATTCAGCGAGATTTTCTTCCCTATCTCAACTGATTTATGGTTATCGTGTAAGAATATTGGAGGAGCAAACAAGGACACAGCGTATTATTCTTGGGTTTTAACAAAGAGAAGAATATTACCAAAATCAGAACCATGCAGGAAGAAAAATGTCCGAGAATTAAAGAAGAGATGTTCCCGAGATTTTGAACATTAAAACGAAGATTTGGAGAGGACTCAATGAGTTGTGGGTGTTCGATTATAAATAGAGAGGATTGGAGAGCATTAGGGGGGAAGAGAGAGTATTGGGAGAGCTCAGAAGAAGCCAGAGATCGAAAGAAAAATTCCAGGAAAATATTTTTTCTGCTGCTGTAAAGAAGAAGACGAAGAACAAAGGATCCAGAAAACTGTCGGTGGAATTGTCGCTGAACCCGTTGTTTATACTTTTGAATTTCAGAAGCGTCCCTGGTCCGTTCTTTATTTATGTTTTCTTCAGTAACGCAGAGAACAGTCTCTGTAACGCTTATAAGTGTATCTGTTCTCCTGTGTTACCTCTATTTCATTATTGTAAACACTTTTTGAGCTATGAAAATCTATTTTGAGGGTGTTTCCAATACAATGAGGAGCTAAACCCCATCTCTGAGGCGACGGATGAAGCTAATTTTCCAAAGATTATGTGGTAATATTTATTTAATTAATCTATGTAATTTATTTATGATTAATAGCCTTGGTTAAAAATCGATTTAATGATTTTTTTTAAGCAATTGTGATTTCGTTATATGGTACATGCTTTGGCCTAGGTTTTATATGTTCCATGTTTTTGTTATACAATTGTTCTTTCGAAAATCTACTTGTTGCTATATTTTAGAATCAAATTAAACGTAGAATTGGATAATTATAATTATTGAATTTAATCATTTTAAAATTGGAAATTAGTGGAATCCTAGCCTCAGTTTCTCTCAACTTTATTATCAATTTTATTTGAGTTTTGCTATTTTTAGTCTTAGAAATTAGATTCAAAAACAATTTTTCACTAGTTCGAAAACAAACCCTATTTACCACAATCTACAATCACATCAATTTTTGGCGCCCCCGACGCAGACTTGTTTTTAGAAATTTTTTTAGATTTTTTTTATTTTCTTTTAGGGTTTAGTTTAATTTAGGATTTATTTTTATTTTTTTTTCTTTTTTACGCTTTGGTATTTTCTATTCTTTACAGATTTGAAGCGAAACTAAAAAGAAAGGGAGAAATAGCTATAAAAAGAAAGTAGAGCCAAAGAAGGAAAGAAAAGAGGATTCCAAAAGGAGCGAAGAAGATTTTATTTTTTATTTTTAAATTTTATTTTTATTTTATTTTATTTTATTTTATTTTAGTTTAGTTTTTAGTTTTTATTTTTAGAAACTGTATTAGGATTTGGCTATATGTTTTATAATTTTTCTTCTTTTATTGGACACTTTTTGCACTTTGGACTTTTGAACATTATTATTTTTTTAAACCCTACGGAAGGGTATTTAAATATAAACTGCAATAGGGAAGGACGATAATTACGATATTGTCTCGGCCCCTCGGGTTCGTACACTAACACAGGAGTTGGTGGCCCGAGTCGACTACAACCGATTCATCCCCCGTCTGGTACGGGAGGTAAAACTCGATCAACCCACGAATCCCCTCCAAGTGGGTTTACTGTATTCCTTCGTATGCACATATGTTGAGGAATTGAATACAGACTTATTTTCTAGTAAAGGGCAAGGATTGGCCATATAAGATAAGGACTCAGATTTCATCATCGTTTCCTTCTTGCCCGCCTTAGGAACACGTTCCCTAACGCGAACCTAATCCTTAAATTTGACTAGAAAGAAAACCGATAGGGTATCGAGCTTATTGGAAAATCATTCAAAATGACTGTATTGGCTACTTTGTTAGCGTAGCTTAAAGTTCAGAAAGATTATTTTAAGTTGATTAGAGCCGCCCTGTAACCCAGAGAAAAGTTGCCAAAGAGACAGGGTTATCAAAGCTCCTTAGAGCTTATCCTATTTCTATTCGACTTAATCTAATTCGGATCGTTCTGAGAGATTCGCTAAAACTGTAACTAGTTTCCTTTTGGAAGAATAGAAGCTGGTCTAGAAACAATCTAAGTGGAGCCATCATGCTTTTTGTTTGCTAGATTCAATATGTTTGATTTGGTTGAGTCGGCCTTGTTTGTGTTTGTTTAGAAATTCCCTTCCAATTAGGAGTTATTTAATTGCATGCCCAGGCCGCCTGAAGTCTTGAGTAAGTGTGCCTGGAGAAGAGATTTTATTGGTCGTTTGATCAGTGACGGAAATAGAAACTCTGCCTTTGAAATTGGGAATTTAGGAAACCCTTTTTTTGAGAGCCGAAACTTTAGTTTTGAGAATTTTTCTCTTAGTGACGAAGTAATTCCTAATTTTCTAGTTGTGCCAGAAATGGCAACCTTGAAAGATTTATTGAATCCTAACAGGACTTATCGTCCATCATGTATCAAGTTAGCTAAAACTCAAGCAAACTATGAGTTGAAACCTGGGACCATACAGATGCTCCCACTCTTCTTAGGGAAAGAAAATGAAAACCCTTACTTTCACATTAGGGATTTTGAAGAAATATGTAGTACCCTAAGAATTCACAACATGTCTGATGAAGCTTTGAAACTTAGGTTATTTCCTTTATCCCTGAGAGACAAGGCCAAATCTTGATTTTATAGTTTGCCATCTGAATCCATCGAGACATATGAACAACTTACCGCTGCCTTTTTATCTAAATTTTCCCTAGGCACAAAATATCATCTCTTAGGAAAGAAATTTCTACATTTGTGCAGCAAGAGGGAGAATCTTTTTATAGGTATTTGGAAAGGTTCAACGAATTAGTAACACAATGTCCCCAACACGGTTTAGAAGAGCTTAGATTAGTTCAAATCCTTTATAAAGGGCTAGATTATCCAACAACGACCATGGTTGAGTCATTGTGTTCAGGGAGTTTTGATAGTAAAACTGTTGATGAGGAAATGATATTTTTGAATGAAATTGTCGAAAAGACCCATCAATGGGAATGTAGTAAGGAACCCCAAAGAAAATTTTTACTGAGCAGAGGTAATGTCAATAGGGTAGATGGAATTCTTGAATCAAATGCCAAAATTGCAGCTATAACAAAAAGGTTAGAAGCCTTAGAATTAAGTCAATCTAGTTGTGGAATAGAACCCAAGTCATATTGGGAAGGACAGACTGTTGAAGAGCAAGCCCATGCTCTTTATAATAACACTAGATATGATAACCGTCATAAGTTTGACCCATATTCAGAAATCTATAACCCTGGTTGGAGAAACCATCCAAATTTTTCTTGGTCTAAGGGCCAAAATCAAGGTCAGTCTAGTAACCCTCAGGTTCCACCAGTTTTTGGTTATACTAAGAATTCTTCTGGTCCATCACAATTTCAGAGCCCTTCAAATAAGAAGATCATGAGTTTAGAAGAGTCTCTCAACTTGTTACCTCAGTGCACTATAGATCTTCAGCGTAACACTACTGAGTTTCAGCAATCGGTTAGACAAGGTTTAGATGACAATAAAAAGATGATCCAGGCTAACTCTCAGGTTATTTACGATTTACGAACCCAGTTTAGTCAATCGAATGAGTCTTTGAGAGAAAAAGAAAAGTTCCCTAGTCAACGACAACCCAACCTTAGAGGAGTTCATGAGTTATCTTCTGACCATATGAATTCAATTAAAACCCTTAGGAGTGGTAGAGTAGTTGACAATAAGGTAACCTTGCCCGATAGTGAACATGTTGTAGTTCACCCTTCTGAGCCTATAGTTGAAGAGACTGATAAAGTCTCTAAAGAGTCCAATGCGGTTCCCGCTGAGCCTGATTTTGTGCCCAAAGCACCATCCCACAAGTTCTAGTACCAACTAGGAAGGAGTCTAACTTTAATGATATATTGGAGATTTTTAAGCAAGTTAACATTAATCTTCCTTTATTAGATGCAATAGGAAGATTCCTACTTATGCCAAGTTCCTTAAGGATCTTTGTAAGCGAAAGCGAAAGCTTAGTGTACAGAAAAAAGCCTTTATAGCTAGTCATGTGAGTTCAATTATCCAGAACAACACAACTCCTAAGTACAAAGACCCAGGTTCCCCTACCATTTCTTGCACCATAGGTAACTACCATGTGGAGAAAGCGTTAATTGACTTAGGAGCTAGTGTGAACTTACTTCCATATCATGTGTACCTCCAGCTAGGACTTGGTGACATAAAACCTACCTAAATAACACTTCAGTTAGCTAATAGGTCTGTTAAAATTCCTCGTGGTATTGTCGAAGATGTTCTTATTGAGGTCGATAGGTTTATTTATCATGTGGATTTTGTTATCCCTATATGCCAAACTTGTTCCTGACCAGAAAACCAGATACCTGTGATATTAGTCACCCGTTTTTAGCTACATCTAATGCGACCATTAACTGTCGAAATGGTATTTTGAATTTGTTTTTTGGTAATATGACTATTGAACTGAATATTTTCCATATTAATAAGCAACCCTCTGAGTTAGATGACACGTGCATTGAAGAGGTGAACATGATAGAAACATTAGTTCAGGAGTCATTACCAAACATCTTGTCTGAAGATACACTAGAAAATTGTTTAACCCATTTTGGATTAGATTTCGATGATGGTAGCACCATTGATCAAGTGAATGCTCTGTTAGACTCTACCCCTATGTTAGATACTAATAGATGGAAAGCTAAGTTCGAACCACTACCAGTTTCTAATTCTACCTTAATTCCTTCTTTAGAAGAGCCTCAGAAGTTGGACCTCAAACTATTGCCAGATACTCTGAAATATGTGTTTTTAGGCCCATCCGAGACTTTACCTGTAATTGTAGCATCCGACTTGGATAGTGATCGGGAAAGTAGGCTAGTGACTGTACTTCAAGACAACAAGGAAGCTTTAGGGTGGACCTTAGCATACATTAAGGTTATAAGTCCTATTGTTTGTATGCATCAGATTCATTTAAAGGATGACACCAAACCTTCTAGGGAGATGCAACGTCGACTGAACCCTAGCATGAAAAAAGTAGTTCGAACTGAGGTGCTTAAGTTGTTAGATTCGGGTATTATTTACCCCATTTCAGACAGTAAGTGGGTCAACACCGTTCTGGTTGTTCCTAAGAAATCAGGTATCACTGTAGTCCAGAATGAAAACAATGAATTAATCCCAACCCGAGTGACCACGGGGTGGCGTGTTTGTATTGACTATAGAAAATTGAACAAGGTCACAATTAAGGACCACTTTCCCCTTCCTTGCATCGATCAAATGCTAGAGCGATTATCTGTACATAGTCATTATTGCTTGTTAGATGGCTATTCTGGTTATAATCAGATTATTATTGCCCTAGAATACCAAGAGAAAACTACCTTTACTTGTCCATTTGGTACCTTTGCGTATAGACGCATGCCTTTTGGGTTGTGTAATGCACCCGCTACTTTTCAGCGTTGCATGATGAATATATTTTCTGACATGGTAGAACGATTTTTAGAGGTCTTTATGGATGATTTTTCAGTGTTTGGTTCATTGTTTGATGAGTGCTTGCATCATTTGACATTAGTGTTGACTAAATATAAGGAAAAGAATTTAGTGCTTAATTGGGAGAAATGTCACTTTATGGTTCGATCAGGAATTGTTTTAGGGCATATCGTATCTTCTAAGGGTATAGAGGTAGACAAAGCCAAAGTTGACCTTATTAAGAATTTACAGGTTCCCAAAACCGTAAGAGCTATTAGGTCATTCTTAGGGCATGCAGGTTTTTATCGTCGATTCATTAAGGATTTTAGCTTGATTTCTAGACCTCTTTGCGATTTTCTTGCAAAAGATGTTAAGTTTGTCTTTGATGATGCTTGCTTAGAGGTTTTTGAGAAGCTTAAGACTTTACTCACTACCACCCCCATAGTCCAGGAACCTAACTGGAACCTACCCTTTGAAATCATGTGTGATGCTTCAGATTATGCTATTGGTGTCGTGTTAGGTCAACGAGAAAACAAATTACTTCATGTGATTTACTATGCTAGCAAAACTATGAATGATGCCCAAATGAACTACACCACCATAGGAAAGGAATTGTTAGCCATTGTTTTTTCCTTAGACAAGTTTAGATCATTTCTCTTATGTTCTAAGGTCATAGTGTTTACTGATCATGCTGCTTTGAAGTATCTTCTGTCCAAGAAGGATATTAAACCTAGATTTATTAGATGGATCCTTTTGTTGCAAGAGTTTTCTCTACAAATTAGAGACAAAAAGGGTGCTGAAAATGTAGTAGCGGACCACTTGTCTAGGATTGTCTTTGAATTCCCTGATGATTCCCCTCATGTGAGGGATAGTTTCCCTGATGAACAACTTTTTCTTGTTTCCCAGTTACCTTGGTATCCGAATATAGTGAACTATCTTTTTATTGGTCGAATGCCCCAACATTGGGGTAAACAAGATCGTTCTAGGTTTTTAGCCGAGGTTAAGCATTTCTTTTGGGATGATCCTTATCTGTTTAAGTATTGTCCAAACCAGATTATTAGGAGATGTATACCTGAGAGTGATCAGTCCAGTATTATTTCCTTTTGTCATGATCATGCTTGTGGGGGTCATTTTAGTACTAAGAAAACCGCTGCTAAGATATTGCAGTGTGGATTCTATTGGTCTTCATTGTTTAAAGACACACACCATTATTGTGTTACTTGTGAGCGTTGCCAGAAGTTAGGAACCATTTCCCGTATAAATATGATGCCTTTGAACCCTATTCTAGTTATTGAGGTCTTTGATGTATGGGGCATTGATTTTATGGGTCCTTTTCCTAATTCTTTTGGTTATTTTTACATCCTTGTCGCTGTAGACTATGTCTCTAAGTGGGTTGAGGCGGTTTCTTGTAGAACAAATGACCACAAGATTGTGGTCCAGTTTTTGAATGATAACATATTTGCACGTTTTGGTACACCGCGGGCTATAATTAGTGATGGAGGGTCGCACTTTTTTAATCGACCATTTAGGATTTTGATGAAAAAATATGGTATTACCCACAAAGTAGCTTCCACGTATCACCCAAAGACTAGCGGTCAAGTAGAGGTTTCCAGCAAGGAGATAAAATGTATTTTAGAGAAAACAGTTAATCCTAATCGGAAAGACTGGTCATTGAGGCTTACTGATGCCTTATGGGCTTACCGTACTGCTTTGAAGACCCCCATTGGAATGTCACCTTATCGTCTAGTTTTTGGCAAGGCATGTCACCTACCCGTCGAGATAGAGCATAGAAGAATATTGGGTTGTAAAGCAACTTAATTTTTCGCTTGACAAGGAGGGAGCTCACAGGAAGCTCCAGCTCAATGAGTTGGACGAGATTCGTAGAGATGCATACGATAGTGCTAAGGAGTATAAGAACAAAATGAAATTTGTGCATGATAGAAATATTTTAAGAAAGTCATTTTCTCCAGGTCAAAAAGTTCTTCTGTATGATACTCGTTTGCATCTATTCCCCAGGAAGTTACGCTCTCGGTGGACGGGTCCTTTTATAGTCCGTACTGTTTTTCCTCATGGTGCTATTGAGATTGAGACACTGGATGGTAGTATTTCTTCAAAGGTTAACGGTCAGAGATTGAAACCTTTTTTAGAGCCTTTTCCTGCAGGTGATGTTGAGAAGGTCCTTCTAGAGGACCCTGCTTACCTTGATTGACCATCAAGGATGTTGTTGTACATTAGTAAGTTTTTGTAGGTTTTTGTTTTTCTGTCTTATTCTCCAAAAAAGGATTGTTACGCTTCGCCCAGGTACTATCTTTCTGACTTACCTCTTTATTCCTCTATTTACCTATATTTTTGGTATTGCACTTTAATTTGAAATATTAAGGACAATGTTAGGTTTAAGTATGGGGGTAAGGGAGAAACTTTTAGTTGAAATAATAAAACTCCAAACTTTATAAACTTGTGAACAATTCAGGGTGACACTAACCATTCTAGGTAGATGGAAACTTAGCTCTTTTCCTATAGGAATTGGTGTACCCAGCTAAATGGTCTATTCATAAAAGGATTCCTAGCTCAAGTTTTAGAAATAACATGATAGTTGTCACCATATCTCGGAATCTATCTTGACCATGTCCCCTTCTGTTTTTATTTTTGTAATTTTTGTGTTTCTCTAAGTGATTTGGTGGGGCACCAGTATCAAATTGTTATCACTGGTAGGATGAAGTGTTTGAGATCAAGCCCCATTATTGTATTAGTTAAACCACTATTAAAAAAAAATCGAGTATTGACACTTTGATAGCAATATATGTGTTCTCCCTGTCTCCGTCGCCTAAGCAAGCGTGGAATGCATGATCCATGAGAACTATCATGTACGATGCTGATAAGAAGCATGCACTTGGATTCACTTGGATTTAATCACTTAGAGAAACACAAAAGTTGCAAAAATAAAAATAAAACGTGATATGGTGATGATTTCGAGATATGGTGACGACTATCATGTTATTTCTAACACCTGAGCTTTGTCCTTTTATGAATAGACCATTTATTTGGTCCCTCAACTCCTATAGCCAAGAAATTTGTTTCCATCTACCTAGAATGGTTAGTGTCATCCCGAATTATTCACAAGTTTCTAATTTTTGGAGTTTTTGGTAGAACTAAATTTTTTAATTTTTCTCCCTTACCCCCAAACTTAAATTGAACATAGTCCTCGATGTTCTAAAGATAAAAAATAAAAGCATGAACAAAGAGAATTACCAAGCAAAGTAAAAGAGATAGGGAAAGATATTGCCAGTATTGTGTACCAAAAGCATATGGGTTGCCTCCTATAGAGCACTAAGTTTAAAGTCTTCATCCAGACCAATAAAGGATTAGTCACAATTTACGAATCATACAATAATAATCTGAATAATTGCTGATCCTTCAAGTCAATCGAATTTGACTCACTCAGTTGACTACAATGGAATATACGAAATTGGTGGTCATTCTTAGAAAAATGTGTCGATTCTAATTTCCTAAAATATTCGGGTTTAGTTCCAAAATTTAAGAATTGACGCATTTCAAGTTGAAACATACCCACATTTTGTAAATAAAATATTGATGGGACAAAAAAATCAATCATGGTATCATGGACCGGGTAAACCACATCAACCAGAGGATGGGTTTCTAACAACTAAATTTCTTTTTGGACATGATTAGATTCAGGAAACAGTTCTTGAAGATAATCTCTTAATATGGTAGAGGCACAGAAATCAAGTACCAAGTGAGGGACCTTTATAAGAGTCAAAGGGTTTCCACTGGATTAACCCCCAAAATTAGAATAGTCTGTATCATTGGATAAACTAGTTACAATTTCCTTAATTTCTAAATTATCAGATTTAGAAAAATGGTCAATTATTTTATCTAGGTTGTAATGAGGTGGGTTGCCTTCACTCACATTTAAAATTCTCTACAAGTTTATCATCTACGTCAGAGACTATGGTCTTTGAATTGATGGTTCTAAAACACTAGTCTCGGGATAAACTCGTTCCTCTAAACCATCATCGTCTTCATAATAACAAGGAATATTTCACCGTCTATAATAATGGTATCTCTATTTGAATCCTTTTCCTCTTGAATAGGTAAATAATAATCAATATTGTTAGGATTTAAACTAGAAAAATCATTATCATCATGAAGCTCAGGTGGTGTAAAAATTTCCTGATCATTAT
Source organism: Papaver californicum (assembly GCA_023531435.1). NCBI lineage: Eukaryota > Viridiplantae > Streptophyta > Magnoliopsida > Ranunculales > Papaveraceae > Papaver > Papaver californicum. The sequence continues at coordinate 128,086 of JAJJMC010008698.1, read as the reverse complement.
GACTACGAATTTATAATTCTTCATCAACATTATCATCATCATCATAAAAATATGAAGATGATTGAACCTTATCTAAATAAGTAATGTCTTCTATTCTAACCTCGTCCTTTAAATTAGGTAAATATTCATCATTATTATCAATGGTAAAATTGGAAACAATATATTGGCAATTAAGTTCACTTCAAGCAATATTATGAGCTGACCGTTCTTCTTTCATTTCTCTAAAGGTCTCATGAATTTGTTCCCACACTATGTCACTCTTACGTGAATTTTCAGTCAACTGCTTGAGTGAATCTTCTAAAGAAAGACTAGCATCATAAGAAGTGTTGGGTATCAACTGTTTAATTAAATCCTCCAAAGACGGAGAACAAACATCCTTCTTAGTATTATATTGCTCGTTTACCCGTTCGTACGACTGGTGAGTGTGCGAGTAGTAATTTAGATCACTATTAGGTAAAACAGTTTTTAACAACAGTTACCCTTTTGGTAACAGTTTCTTCTTCTTTTTCACGATCATCACTCTGAGTTTTTTCTTCTCTTTTTTTCTCTCGATCTGGCAGAAGCCAGCCTCCCCTTTTTGCTTCACTCGACCTTCTTTATATACTATAGCATCAATACTCGTCCTAAATCCTCCAAATCCTCGAAAATAATTTTCTTCAATGAGAATCATATCTCGAGTTATTTTCTTTCTCTCGGTGATTTTGATCTTGATTTTCCTTCTATAAATAAACTCGGTTTTAAAACCCCAATTGATTGCCTTGATGTTGTTACCATAGTTAGCACTCGAGAGAAATATCATTGACTTATTCATAATAAAAATATTCTCTTTTGCATCACCGAGAATACTTCTCAACTTTGTTTTAGTGAGAATGAGTTCTTGTGAGATTCTTTTGGTTTTTCACGTTTCCAAAACGTGTACAATCCTATTAATAACGCTAGAAAATATTCTTGCCTTAAAAATCCTTGAAACTAGCTAAAAAATAACCAAACCAAATCGCACAGTTTGAGTTGAAAAATTCCCGCCAAAAGTCAAATTTGAAAAGGAATTGACATAAACACATTAGAAAACTGAACTTGAACAATCAAAGAAAAAGAAAACTAATGCATAATAAAAACAATAACAGAAGCATCTATATATAAATCCATAATTCCTTTTAACTTATGCATGATACAAAAGTTGTTGTTCATTGTTGCAAGATTCCAACAATCTTAACCTATTATTTTATACTTTCCTTTATTCTGTGGAGTCCGCGTTATCTCGTAACAATGGGAAAAAACGATGTTAAAAGACCACAGAAGTTCAACGCGAAGGACTTTAAGAGATGGCAGTCGAAGATGTTGTTTTCCTATGCTATCACGAGTTAGATAAGTATGTAGCGGAGCCTTTTGATGAAACTTTAAATGAAATAGGAAACTAAGAGGACCTTGGTTACTGGAAGAGAGATAACTATATGGATAAAAATCATATTATGAACTGTTTGGATGATGCAATGTATGATTTTTATAATTCAAAAGAAAACTTCAGTGGTTATGATTTGTGGGTTGCATTAGAAGCAAAATACCAAGCTGAAACTGCTAGAAGCAAGAAACTTTTGGTAGCTAAGTTCAAGGATTACAAGATGTCGAATGATAAGTCTGTTTTTGATCAATTCCTTGAACTTAAGCAAATCATTAACAAGATTTTTGCTGAAGGCATGGTGATTGATGAGACGTTTCAAGTATCTACAGTGATTGAGAAGTTATCGTCTTCTTGGACTGAGTACAAAAGAAGATTAAGGCATGAAACTGGTGAAGTCAACATGGTTGAATTTGGAAAAAAGATTCAAGTTGAAGAACTGTTATGCACCAAAGACAAGAATGTTTCGCCTACACGAGACATGAAAAATAAGGCTCATATGACTTAGATTCTTCCAAATCTGGAAAAGGTGAGAACAACAAACGCAACCCTAAGCATGGTCCTTACAACAAAGGTATGTTTCATAAACCTGAATCTGGCATTACTAAGATTAAGGGTGCTTGCTATGTTTGTGGAAATCGTGGCCATATGGAAATTCACTGTAGACAACGTAAGGACCTTAATAAGAAGAATAATGTTAACTTGGTTGCTGAGAATAAGAATAAGTTTTCTGTTATGGTCTCTGAAGTTAATCTAGTAACAACTATGAGGGACTGGTGGGAAAGGTAAAGGTCGAGTTGAAGCTCACATATGGCAAGACTTTCACATTGAATGAAGTTCTTCATGTTCAAGACATCTGCAAAAATCTTGTTTTTTGTTCTGTTTTAGATGATAAGGGTTTTAAAGTTATAACTGAGTCTGGAAAAGTTGTGGTAACTAAGGGCAAAGATTTTGTGGGTAAGGGTTATAAGACTGAAGGTCTATATAAGCTTAATGTAAACTCTGATAAAATAAATACGAATGATTCTTCTGCTTATATGTGTGTGGCATTGAATGTTTGGCATGGTAGACTTGGTCATGTAAACTATAAATCAATGCATAAATTGGCTAGCATAGGATGCATACCCAAATTCACTATTGAAAAAGATCATAAGTGTGAGATTTGCGTAGAATCTAAGCATTCTAAGAAATCATTCAGTAAGATTATCCAGAGAATTCTAAACCCTTAGAATTAATCCATTCAGACCCGGTTGATATGAAGTCAGTTCAAACTAGAGGTGGCAAGAAGTGGTTTGTCACTTTTATAGATGATTGTACGAGGTACTGTCAGGTTTATTTACTTAAAGGGAAAGACGATGCCTTAGAAGCCTTTAAAATATATAAACTTGAAGTTGAAAACCAATAGAATGCTACCATTAAAACTATTAAGTCTGACCGTGGTGGTGAGTATGAAATTCATGTAGGAGATTTCTGCGAAGAACATGGCATAATACATGAGATTATATCCCCTTATTCACCTCAATCCAATGGTGTAGCTGAACGTTAGAACCGTACCCTTAAGGATATGATGAATG
>JAJJMC010008698.1:34092-125016 GCA_023531435.1 Papaver californicum | reverse complement strand
GGGGGGGGGCCATCCTCTCAGCTTGTTATATCCTGAATGGAGTAGTCTTTAAAGGATCAGATAAAACTCCATATGAGTTATGGAAAGGTAGAAAACCATCTTATGCTTACTTCAAAGTATAGGGGTGTTTGACAAAGGTGGTCATCCCTCCACCTAAGAGAACTAAGATAGGACCCAAAACTGTTGATTGTGTTTTCATAGGGTATCCTGAGCATTCTAGTGCTTATAAGTTTATGGTTGCGAGTTCTAAAATTTCTGACATTTGGTTGCATACTATTATGGAGTCTAAGGATGCAGAGTTTTTTTGAGAATTTTTTTCCTATGAAACTTAGTTCTCGAAAGAGATGTTTAGATGATCTTGTAGATGTGCCTTCAACCAGTCAGTCATTACCTTTAAAGGAAGATGAACTAGAAGTTGAACATTCTATAGGTAAAAGGGTTAGAACTGAGAAACCTATCATGGTTGCATTACATACTTATCCTGGTAAAAGGATGTAAAGCAATAGGTTGTAAATGGATCTTTAAAGGATAGTTAGACAAACGTGGGTGGAATGGATGGACAAACATTACATGGCCCAACCCATGTCATATGTGTGAATATCATGCACCAAGTCCTATGTCTACAAGAAATTATTTTTGGAATTAATTTCCTAAAGAGTTTTATTATTGAGAAATTCATTTTTCGGTTTTAATTGTTTTACAAGAAACAAAACCTTATTTTGTAAGAAAACTTAAACCTAACTTGGTTTACAAGTAACTTTCTCCTTAAATACAACTCAAAAAACTGTTTTTAAGATATCCCAGAAGTGGCTACTATCCAGTCTTCTTTTCACCATCTTCTCACTTTGTTTTGCGTTTTTTAGTGTTTATTTCCCTTCCTTCTCTGCTGCTAAGTTTAAGAATGGGTAGCTTGCGTTTTGCTAACTTAAGCTATATCGGGTAGTTTTATCCTGGACACATCTTCCCATGTTGGGGTTTAGAATTGTTCTTCTCGAGTATACCCACGAACTAATGTGTTAAGAACAACTTGTTGAACCTGTGATTCTACCTTCGTAGTTGTCTGTGGTAGAGTTGTTTTCGATTCAGTTCTTTTTATATTATTCTGATACATCTAACGTTGTTTTTCATTGTTACAAGATTCCAACAGGTTTTACTTCAAAAAGCACCCCTTTCTCAGTTCTCACATAAACAACTTGTAACCTCCCAGCCTTGTTAAGTGGACTATCCAATATTACGAGTAGTGCCCGAAGATCATCACAAATTATACAACTGAGTTAGAAATCATGTTTAGCTTTATACAAAAAACAAGGATTTTGTGTATAGAAGTTATGGTTTAAATTATGTCTACCATGCAACCATCCAATCAAAGGTAAATACTTCAGTATCCATTTAATTCATTAAAGCAACGGAGATTTATTTAAAGATCAGAAACCATTAAATAGAGAAATTCACTGACCTAGTGAGTTATGTCATGCATATAATCAGAAAATTAGAGTGTTCATCTGAATTCAAGAGCTGGTAGGTCTGCACATATTGCGCAACAATCAGAAAACTCAAAAAAATTCAAACAACAAGAAAACACTTTTACACTCAATTTTTGTCCAATACCCGAAAATCAAAAACAGACACTAAACCCCTTAAACCCCTAATTATTACCTTTCCAACTTTGCCAATTTCTAAAGAAGCTCTTTCAAGAACAAAAACAATCCCAAACTTCGATTTTTTTATCATCAGAAGAAGAAGGTGCAATTAGAATACCAGCAAATTCACTCTCCATTGATGTATCCTATATGTTTTTTATTCTTCTTTTTATTCTTCTTTTTCTTTTTCTTCTTCACTATAATTATTATTTTCTAAGGTTGATATTGTTGCTTCAATTTCTTTATCATCGTATACTTCTTCTCTTTTCTTTCTCTTAACCCCACCTCTCACTGCGTAAGGCCTTACCATCTTGTTTCTCTCTTTTGTTGACTGAGCCGGTTCCTAAGCACTCGAACAGAGGAAGCATAAAACTGAAATAGAGATACGTGGAAGAATCCCAACCCTATATTATTTGTTAAGTAAGGGCTACTTTTTGTATTGGGCCACCCCCAATTGTGAGAAGAGTTTTTATATTTTAAGCAAGAGGTGCCCATCGTAAATATATAGGGTTTATAAATAGGTAATACAATGTTGACGAAATGTTGAGACGAGGGAGGTCCCCAAGGTTTTTAAACACAAGTTAGGCACTAGGCAGGCCTTTAGATTGTAGAACATACATGAATTTTGTCATGCACAGACGCATATTAGTGGTGCACATACGCTTATTACTGGTTTTAATGGGTTAATTAAACTTGGTACTCAGGTTTTGACCCGATTTAGTGTTTGGTCTAACATTTGTCCAACATTAGTGTTCGGTACCTGGACTAACGATAAACCGTAATTGATTAGGTTAACTCTAATTTTAATTTAACAAAATCATTAATTTTATGCTATTTCATTTAAACCGTTGATCTTAATGACATGTGGACCGTTGATCTTGAAATAATTTCATCAGACAATTGATTAAATAACAGTTTAAAATTGAAAATTTTCGATTAAAGGAAGAAACTGGCCCCTGTATATCCAAACCACTGATCAGCCGATGCCGGAACTCTTATTTGCTTGTCGACTCAAATGAAATCTAGCCCACTCTCCTTTGCTATCAATTTTAAGCAGAGCCAAACACTTCCAAAATTGATAAAAAAGAAAGAGGAATTTTAAGAAGAAAAAAAAAGGGTTGAGAGCAGCAAATCTTTGGGTTTTGTAGGGTCAGAGGGTCAAGATCTGAGTTTATTGAATACATAGATCATAGATGTGATGACAAAATTCTAATATTAAGACTGAACTAAAAAAAATGCAGACTAATGACACAACTAACATGTTTTATAACAAACAAAAAAGACCCAGAACATGCTCTCCTATTAGCCCATAATCCGAAAAAATTAAGAGAATGAGAACTCCTATTTTAAAAAATCAAAGATAAGCAGACCATGGCTAGAAAGCAAAGAGATGAAGAGTAAACAGATCTACACAATAAAACACCACAGAATAAACTCAAAATGAAGACATAAATTTTCCTAAATCTACTCCATAAAAGGTACACCAATAAAACCATCAAAGGCATTAATCATGAAGAAGATTCCAATCAATCAAGCTATTATACTTTTTTAAACTTAAAACGTGGTGATTTTAACACTAGATACCTACCAACAAACAAAACCACCCAAATCACACTCAGTACAGAAAAAGAAATTTCCAAATGATCTACCATTTTAAATTCACCTCTAAGAGACACATACTTAAATAACAGACATTTATTACAGTCCTTCCCAACAATCCAATATTGGTCAACATTCACTTTCTCAACAAACATACCTGCAAATTATTTCCCTAAAAACGCTTCTTGAATCCCCTTAATTTGATTAGTAAAACACTAGATCAAACCGTATTCTATAGGTAATCAAATAAAGTTTTAGGTTTTCAAAACAATGGACAACACCCAATCAAATAAGAAGCTTCCTTCAGGGAAACTTCATCAAACATACCTGCAACAAGCAATAATGAGCTATCTAATGATCCTATAAATCATATAGCATTTCACTTTTATAAAATTAGTTTCAAAACAAGGTCGAAATTACCTCCTTGTAAACCAAAAAAAATTCAAACAGACTATGTTTTATACTTAACTTCATACGGGTATTAAAGGATAGACAACGATTCTTAAACTCATTCTAATCCATCTATTAAACAGTTGCTTTCCTTGGACCTTGGTCAATACCAAGTTGGTTTTCTTTTTTACCAAGATTAATTTTGAAAACCAAGACACCTAATTGCATATTCAAAAATGGAAATTTTCCTTCTGTTCCTTAATTTTAAAGGCCAATTTTGAGGTTAAAGAGATGAGGGGATTGGCAGAGAAACAAAGAGAATAAACGATTACAAATTGAAAGCATCATCATGCTCCAATAAACAAAGTCGAAATCAGATCAGACCTTCTATCTGATCGGACAAAGAGCATCACCATCCCCCTGGATTGATCTCGAAATAAACATATACAAAGAGAAAAAGAGATACTTGGTGAATTATGTAAGAACTAAACAACACATCCACCCATTAAAACCATCTAAAACAAGAAGAAGAAAAAAAAACAAATTAAAAAATTAGCCAGCATGATTGATTTTTCTAAATAAAGAACCCCTATCAATGAAATATGACGACTCAAAAAAGAGAAGAAACAATCGATCCACTAGATGAGCCTCAAACAGATCCATAGAAAGTGTTGTGTTAGTACGAACCACAACTCCCTTTTTCTACCGATCTAACTGGAAAAAACTAGCCCTCAAGGAAACAAGATGAAATCAGAAAGATAACGAAAATAAAAAGTTTAGCTTGTTATCTAGTCTGAAATAAACTAACAACTAAAATTATTCTAAGAACTATCTAAACACACATCACATTTACTTATAACACTCAGATCCGTTCCTCATAGTTCATGACCCCACTATTAACCCAAAGATTTACAGAAATCTTACTCCATCAGAGAAAGAGATGCAGAAGTTTTTGTTTTATGTTTAAAAAAAACTATTTGGGACTCTCTCTCTTTCTCATCGGTTCTTAGAATCCCTTATTTGAAACCAATGGCTTCTCCTGTCCCATATGGGTTTCCCATGGGGGATGGAATGATAGAACCGGTTCTGTCAACGTTTAATTTTAATAGGAATTATTATATAATCTATTCTACAAGACCCGGTTAACGTGTGGTCCACCCGCCCAACTGGTTTTAGGCGTTACTCTAAAATTAAATTTTAAGATTAAATTTTTTACTCGCTGGTCCTACTTACGTGTGAGTACTGAGATATAATTTTTAAATATTTTTAGTTTACCCTTTGTCCAATAAACATATAAATCGAGTTCAAATCAAATATTGCGAGATTTTCTTTCCATTTTTTCTGCAACTTAGATCTGATTTTCTCTCTCTCTGCTTCTGTTGGTTTTCTTCAATTATTAGGGTTTCGATATCAAATCTCCAGGTATTTTTCCTATAATCTTCTTCTTTGCTCTTTGATTTTTATCATGATTTGTTCTGTTTTTGTTTTTTTCAACTGAAATCATGATAATCAGCTTGATTTCATGATTTTGTTTGTTTTCTCATACTGAAATCCTGATCATTACGATTTCTATGATGTACATTTTGTTCAATTGCATGATCGATCTCGTTTTTGTTCGTGTTTTAGTTTTTCTTCTTCTCTGTTCTTTGATTTTTGTTATGCTTTGTTTTGTTTTTTATTTTGTTTTAACTGAGATCATGATAATTCAGTTTGTTTGCATGTAGTTTGGTTTGATTTTCTTTTTTTTTTCTTTAAAAAAATTATGATTTTTGTTTTTTTTTCTGGATTTTTTGAATGATTCTTCAATACATATTAATACGTATTGTTTTTCTAAACTTTTTGATATATATTGTTTTTATAGTATGCTATTTTTTTTATATATATTGTATGGTATACCATTTTTGAACCAGTACATATTTGTTTGCATTGCATATAATATGCTTTTATTTGTTTGTTATGTGTGAATCTATAATATGTGTGATACTTCTAAAATAGTACATATTATGTTGTACTGTAGATTTAGTGTTCCTATCATCTTAAAATATATGTTTGATTTTTTTGTTTGTGTTATTTTATTTGGATCACATTTCTACAGGTTCAACATGTCAGGTTATGGTTCTAATCCAAATACCTTTTGTTACTCTTATGTATACCACAAGCAACACCACATTGCATATTTGGTTACATTATCTTCGACTTTGGAAGATTTGAAGTTTACTATTTGTAATGCGTGGAGCTGGTTGACTCAATCTATTATTGTTGTTAATTATGTTGAAAATGGAGTGAAAGTCCTTGTCCTTATTGATGTATCGCTTCAAAGGCTTGTTGCACTACATTTTACGAAGAATTCAGATTTCTTTAAGTTGCATGTGGATGTTGTTTTATCTGGTGCATCTAGTTCTTCGAGAAGTGTTGATTTTGACAACAGTGCTGATTTGGTTGTGAGTGCTAAGAACAATTATTTGAAAGATTGTAAATAGGTTGCAAGTGTTCTTTTTTCGATGGTTGGGAAAATATTTTTGAAGATAAAAAACCATTTCTTCCATGCTGGTGTTGAAGTTGTTCGGTTAGCATGTGAGTGAAATTCCCTGTCCTTGAGAGATTCACGGTGAGATGCAGCAATGACTTGTGCTCTTGGATGCTTCATGCGGTTGCCATGAATGGGTCTTTGGATGTGTTTAAGATAAAGGATTACGTGGGGAGGCACACTTGTGGTGCTGGGTATAGGTTGAGGAGTCCAACTGTTTCGAGGAAGCTTGTAAATCATTTAGTTCATGAGCGTGTCAAGCACAACCCTCTCATAAAGCCGCAAGAGATTATGGATTATATTAAAGTTGGGGGAGGGATTAACATCAAGTATCACCACGCATATCGTGCATTAGACTTATCGTATCAAATGATTTTTGGTGACGATGTAAAGTCATACACTGATCTTGCTTGGTGGGTCACTGCTGTTGGGGAAACCAACACAGGGTCTTATATTGATTTTGACTTCAGAGACGCAACAAAGAGATTCAACAGACTTTTTATTTGCTTTGGAGCTTGTAGAGAGGGTTATAAACTTTGTCGTCCAATGATCTTTTGTGATGCGACATTTCTTACGGGGAGGTATAAAGGAGGTATAATGGCTGCGACATGTCTTAAAGACAATCAAGGTAACTTTTTAATATGGTACATATTTGATATGTAACTGTTTTTTATGTACCAGTAAAAAGAGAAATGTAGTCTATTTTCTGGTACATATTAATATATACTGTAGGATCATACAATCATACATAAAGTACATATTGATATACATTGTAGGTATAACATAATTTGAAGGTGCAGACATGAAGTACATATTGATATTGGCTTTATATTTTTTTCCAGGGTTTTATCCTTTTGCATATGCATTAGTTCCTGGTGATAATTGACATTGGTTTATGGACAATCTTAAAAAAGTTATGGACTATCGTCATATCACCTTTTTGACTGACTGAGGTGAAGGTTTGTTGAATGCAATTCCTGAAGTTTTCCCTGATTCTTATCATAACTATTGTTGTTCCACTTGAAAAAGAACTTACCCATCCTGACGAAAAATATGAAGAAGTGATGGACTGTTTCCAAAAAGCAACATATGCGCTTTCTCCAGCAAGATATAAAGAAGGTCTTCAAGAAATAGTTTATCTAGGAAGGACTTGGGTTGCTGAATACTGTCGTAACATTCCTATGGAAAAATGGTCTAGTGCATACTTCACAGGATGTAGGTATAGTCAAACTTCTTCAAGCATTGTCGAGTGTTTTAATAACTAGATTTGTCGTGAGAAGAAGTTACCTCCTTGCGCTCTCTGTGACACAATCAGGTTTTTATAAGTTTCTTGTAACATCACAAGTATATATATATATTATTTTTTTATATGCTCCACCAATCTTCTTCTAGTACATATTTTTATTTTTTGCACTATGTATAATATGTTTGTTGTTTTTTAATTTTATTTGTCGTGTAGGCTACGGGTAATGAAGTTGATGTCTGAACGTCGTGAAGAAAGTCTTTTGATGGATCTGGAACTCTTAACCCATGTGTATCAAGCCTTGCTTGAACTACACATTCAAATCGGTCGTCCTTGGAAAGTTAGTCAGTCATATGCTCACGTGTTTGAAGTTCATTCCCCAAGGTTGTTTTTTTAGGTAACATGCTCTTTTGATGTGAGATATCCACTAAACTAGTTTCTTATGGGTACTGCAAAAAACATATCAAATATGTGTTGTGCAGATTATCTTCTTGGGTTTGTGTAGGGAAAATATCAATATGTATAGTACATATTATATTCTTTTTTGTTTGTGTGGGAAAATATCAATATATACTGCGTAAATAATATGCTTGGTTTCTTGTGTGCAGGTCTCATATGGTAGATCTAAAGAAAAGAGTTGTACTTACCAAAGATGGCGCGTGTATGGTTTTCCATGCTCGCATGCTACTGCAGTTATTGCCGCATCTGGGGGAAAGTTCCTTGATTATATCGATGAATACTTCAAAGTTAGTTGTTATCGCCAGCTATATTCAATCGCTATTAGACCTGTTCCTAATCACGACAGGTAAGTTTTTAAGCAGTACATATTGATATTCTTTATGGTAGTATCATACAAGAAAATGGTTTTAAACAATACATATAAACCATAAACTAGAACTAGCATAGTACATATTGATATTTAGTGTAACATACATCAACAAAAAATGCACAAGTATAGTAGATTTTTATTTTTTATGTTTTTCAATATACCACATGCCTGATGAGTATACCGCAGAAGATACTATTGTGCCACCAATAGTAGTTAGGGCTCCTTCAGGAAGAAGAAAAAAGAACTGCATCAAAAGTACATGGAAGAGAAGCAAAAATCCTGTTACATGTTCAAATTGTAAATTGAAAGCTTATCACAACAAGGCTACATGCAATGTTATCCTTCAGTACCAATATACGAATGAGAATTAATTTCATTACAGTTTTTTAGTACATTTGGGATTTAAATTCTTTTAGAAGATACTTGTCGCATTTTTTTAGGTTTCTTTTTTCAAAACTTGTTTGTGTGCCAACTGAATTATGTTCTTAATGACAGAACGAGAATTTGATGATATAAATCTTATATTTTTCTCCATCTTTAAAGATGTATGAACATGTGGTTGAATGTCATTCACTATATACGAGGGTCGAGGGGGCAGCACCCCCTCGTTATTAGTGATTTTTATTCCCAATACATTTTTCTTTTATTTAGTAATCTTGTAGTTGTTATAAAAATACAAAAAAATACACATAAACAAAGTAAATTTTTAAATTCATATCAATATGTACTTCATAGTACATGTCAATATGTCTTTATCAATATTGTACTTCCTAGCACATATCAATATGTTCTGCCTTTCTTTATAACTCTAAAAATAAATAGAAACCTAACAATGCTAATAAAGATCTATATAAAAACATAATAAAATCCTGATATAAGTATATAAATCCTTATCAGTTCAACAACTAAAAACTAAGTTCAATAAGTAAAAAGAAAGTTATTGCAGTACATATCCATATCTACTCTGCAGGTAAACATTTATTTTCATTTGGAGGGGTCCCAACTGATTTCAGGCGGAGTGGCTGTCAACAACTTGCATGCGAACTTGATTCTTTTCTTCTGAATCTTCTTCATCAATTTTTCGTCATCTCCCAAACTTTTTCCATCACGATCAATCTTTGATTTCCTCTTGATAAAATGTATTACATATGAAAGGAAGTCTGACCACATTCCTTGTTGTGGAAACCCATAGTAAGTCAACCTTAAGTTGCTCATCTTCTCTTTATGATTCTCAGCCAAGAACTGATTGATTGGATTGAACAAGTATTCAGACATTTTTTTGGCATTCTCATAACAATGATCCTTGAACGCCACAGACGAGTTGTAATGGATGAATTTCTGGGTTTCAAGCTCAAACTCGAGCAGTGTCCAATGCTTGTTACCATGGCACATGGGTACAAGGATCTTCTCGATGTCGTTGTTCATTGTCAAGATTGGCATAATAATACCAGTCACTTCTGCTCCCTGTAAAGTTCTGTTTTTCGACATGATACTGAAAATTGGAAATGTTTAAGAGGTTATTTCACAAAGTATATATCAATATGTATTTCTTTTTTCATATCTAATGTTCAAAAGTATAAAAGAAGAAAACAACACATACCCAAGCAGCTGGATCCAGGTGCAACACCTTTAAGTATTTTCTTTTTGCCTCAGGATTTGCTTGGTCCTTTATAGACGCCACTTGAAGCTTATATTGAGCGTAGTTGAGAAGATCTTGCTCTAATGCTCTGTTGAAGATCAAATCTTACATTGTAGCCCCGCTGACATAGATACCACCTCTATCCTCTACTGTCCAAGCAACCGAGCTGCACATTTATAACAAAAACACATATTGAAGTAAGTTTTTTTTATATGTATTGCAAGACTTACTTGATTTAAAAGTAAAATAAAAGGTAGAAAGTACTTACATTCTCTTTCCTTTCTCAAAATATGGAAGTAGAATTGTTATTTGTTCATCTGTCATCATAGAGTGGTGACTTCTCAAGATCCATGAACTTCATGCGAGGTTTCTGATCTTTACGAGCTTTATTGTTCTTTACTGTCTTTATTGTCTTTTTTCGTTGGTCAGTTTTCGACTTCTTCTTTTTAGAAAACTTACTTCCACTATCAAATAATGGATTCGTCTTCTTTGCTGGATTTGCACGAGTTACTCGCCTGCTAACTTTTTCTCCAGTTGGTACTGACTTCTTTACAACAACCTTTGGTTTTGCTTTCGTTTTGGCAGCAGTCATCTTGGCAAGTTTGGTTGCTAGTGGCACGTCGCTTGACGTTTGGGTGGTTGTAACTTCATATTCCTTCATTTTGAATCCAAATTTTTAATATTATATTTGAATCATATTTTATAAACAAAGACAAGAAAGGTAAATTAACACAGGTAGAAGATATACCTCTGGGTAATTTTCTTGCTCAGGTGTGACTTGATTTGCATTCTTCTCAGGTGTAAGTTGGTTCGGCTCAGATGTAACTTGTCGAACTTCTACACTTCACAAATCATTTCCAAATAAACTATCAAAATGTTTGCGAATATCAATCCCAAACAGAGTATGGCTTGAAACACTACCATTATCTTGCCTGAGAGATGCATATTCTTCATCATAAACTCCCTTGCTGGAAATGGCTAAGTCCAAAAATTCTTCAAATGTGAACTTTTCAATGTCTTCCATCTTCGCCTTCTCGGTAAACAAAGGTACTTTCATGTCCACAAAGCTGTCGACCAAGTTTTCAACGTCTTGTTCATCAGGGTTCTGCGACATCCCTTTAATAGTTTCAATACTCTGGTTTATAACTTTAATCACCTTTTTCACTGCTTCTTGTTGAAGTCCAGGTAAATCATCCTGCAACCATAAAGTTTTTTTTCATGATAGTTAAATACATACTGGTAAGTACAGTTATATGACAATAATAAAACACATTTGTAGTAAAGTACATATTCATATCTACAGTTATATTGATAAAAACATTTGTAATAAAGAGTGAAACTAGCCAGCATTACTTACATGTGTATTGCTTTTCTCTTGCATCTCTTTGACTTCTTTCTCCAAGTCAGATTTATCCCATGTTTTAATAACAAAAACATCAACACTACAAAATTTGTGCACCGAAGGTGGTGTTGACAATGCAGCATTATATGGAACCCTTTTGACGGTGGTGTCAATCAAAACATTTTGTTCATCTTCTGTTGGAGTAGTCGCAGTTGGCATTTCTTCTGTTGGAATCTGAACAAATGGATCTTCCAAAACTACTTCATCTTCTATTTTGTTTTGCAAAAGAGGATCTGTTGGAGTAGTAAGAGATGGGAATTCTCCTGTTGGGTCAGTACCCAACTGAGTGGCACTCCCATCAATTGAGTCTCGAAACTCTTCTTCATTTTTCAGGCTACAAGGGAGAAGCTTTCATATATATGTCATTCAACATTTGCATAATCTTTGATGCATCAAAGGGTCCATCTTCATGCTGCATGGTGTTCGCTTCACCCCATTTTTCAAAGATTGTCTTTGTCAAATCTTCATATCTTACTTTCCAATTATCTTCCTTTACTGCCTTCCCTGCAGTTTCTTCTTTATCTTCTACCTTTTCAGTTTCACTCTCCTATTCTGCAAGTCTTCTTGTGATTCTATTCAGAATTTGCTTTTTTTTATTGGTGTACGGAACCTTGAAATTTTCATGGAACTGTACCAGAACAACAAAATATGTACTATAAAAACTAGTTTTTTCATGAGGTACATATCAATATATATTCTAGGATAACAAACATCATACATTCAATACATAACATTATATATCGTAGGATAACAAACATCATAAATGCAGTAAATAAGTACATATTTTTCTTACCTCATATTCAGTTGTATCAATGTCTTTTTGGAGTGCATCACATAAGTTTGTCAGATTCCATTTGACAGCTCTTGGAACAAACTTTTTTTTTTTCCGGAATCGTCTTTATTTCCTCCGGTTCAAACAAATGGGTATGTTCTGCATACCAAATCTATTTTGGAAAAAAAAATCACCAAAACAAAGTTAAAAGTAAATTATGATTTTGATTGAGTAAACTACTAAAAAGATTTTTAGTACGTATTCTTACCAATAAATAGTTCAGACATCCGGTAGTATTCTCGACTGCATTTACATTGTCATTTAGTGACTTTTCTAGGTAAGAATGTGTCAAATCTGGCCATGACACATTTTTTGCATCCTCGAGATCCTCCACAAGACCAGTGTACTTTTCAGTCAACGCATTTGCATCTTTTGTTGTGAAAAACAACGTGATACACATGAATAGGCATATAATCCTTACAAGGTCTTCAGCATCTCTCACTTCTTCACTTATTTCCTCACTCCCTTCTTCAATATCTTCTTCACATTCTTCTTGTTCGTTTTTTTCATTCTCTGCATTCTCTTGATCACTCCCACTTTCTTCAGGTTCTTCGTCACTTTGCTTTTCTTCAGATTCTTCAACTTTTTTATTTGCTTTCTTCTTAGTTGCTGTTTTTTTCTTAAAAGTTTCAAGATTTCTTCTTGTATCCTCACTTTATTTACCTTTTTAGTCTTTTTTATATCACCAAAGAACCTTTGGAAGAAAGCATTGTTTCGATATCCACCCTTTGATGTTAGCATCATATCTTCATGTTGTCTTTTCCCTGCTCTTGGCATTCCAAAGATAACACCTATTTCTTCAGGAGTGAATGTCAAAATATGTGAAACTCCATACCTTTTGAACTCAAATGTGAGCTCATTCACAACTTTACTTATCTTATAACATTGTATTAGATTGGTCACCGCAGTTTCATTCTTCATCCTGTGATCTACACCAAGATTTGTGTACCAGCATATCAAAAAAAGGTTCCCATATGATTGCTCACCAATGATCCCCAACTGAGTTTCACTCAACTCAAGCTTTGCATCCCTGATTGCTCTAACTAGTGAGAAAATTTTCATGAAACCACTTTTGTAGATTTTCCTAGCAGGTGCAGGTGCTGTTGTCTTCTTTGTGGTTTTTTTGATATTACCAATATAATGAACACACTGTCAATAACCCTACAATATATCAATATGTACTATAATATAGAACAAAGTATATATTTTGATATGTTGATATCTATCTGCTATATCATGAACAAAGTATACATTGATATGTCCTGATCCAATTCAAGATTATAACAAAGTACATATCAATATATATTATCCTGTATGCAAGATCTAGATGCTATAATATAGAAATATATATATCGATATATATGCTTTATATCTATAGCATGAACAAAGTATATATTGATATGTATTGATCCAATTCAAGATCTAGAACAAAGTACATATCAATATATACTTATCCTGTAATCAAGATCTAGATGATATAACATGAAAATAAGTATATACCGATATGTACTGATCCAATTCAAGAATTAAAACTAAAAACCAAGTACGTATCAATGTATAACCTATGTTGCATGATAGATCTATGTGCCATAACATGAAAAAAAAATAATATATATATATATTGATATGTACCGATGATGTATGCTAGATCTAACTCCTATAACATGAACAAAGTATGTTATATATTGATATGCACTGAAGATTAAAATCAGTACCTTTTTACCAGAAACAACAACACACTTCTTCTTCTTCTTTGATGTTGATGGAGAATGAAAAACAAGAGATTTTGTAAGAAGAGCTTTCTTCTTCTTCTTTGTAGATGGAGAATCAACAACAACAGTTTGCTTCTTCTTCTTCGATGTTGTTGGAGAATCAACAACATCAGTGTTCTTCTTCTTTTTTGATTTTGGTGGTAGAGAATCTACAGGAGAAGATTTCTTCTTCTTTTTCGATGGTGAAGATTGAGGAGTATCTTGTTCTTCAATTACTGTTTCTTTGATTCTTCTATTGATTTTCCTTTTGGTACCCATTTTAGGTTATTGATGCTAGATTTCTCTCAGTGGTTGAAGACGACGAGAACCCTCACAATGCTAAACCTTAGTGAGTGCAGTAAAGTTGCTAGGTAGCTTAGGTTCAGTTGCAATAAACTGTAGAATGCTCAAAGAAGTCTATGTTTCAAACTGTGCTATTACATATTTTGATATTGTTGTTTGCGCTGGGTTTTTCGATTTGGTTTCAGGTGGTTTCCAAAATCTTGCCCTAGATTTTCAGGTTTAAACGAATTAAAGAAGGTAGCTAAAACTGAAAATTCGGTTATAACAAACTGAGAAGTGGATGAGGTGGAGTACATGGATAGTTCACACGTGATGGCCATCAAAGTAATTTTAACTTTCCAAAATGATTTTGGACCTACGGATAATCGGATTCTCCCGGTGGACTATATGATAACTAGGTCCGGGTTTTCTGGACCAACCATCAAATTACCCTTAATTTTAGGGGTGAGCAAGGGATGGGTGGACGTGGATTTGGTACCATCTGCGTCCAATCCATCGAAATAACGGATTTTAGAATTACATACGTGTCCAGTCCATTATCCAACGGATTTAATACCCGTGGATGAACGAATAAATCAGATGGATACGGATGGATTGACGGATTTTAAAGTATAATGATAAAAAACTAAACGCTAATAAAAACAAATTAAAAAATAACCAAATAAACTAATAAGATTGTATTAAATTAAAAACACTAATAAAAAAAATTCAAAAATAACCAAATGAACTAATAAGATTGTATTAAATTAAAATTATTAGCTAAATCAAATTATATCTATTACTCCATGCCCAACAAAGTTCAATCTCCCTAACTCAGCATATTCCCATTCTTGAAGCACTGCGTGCTTAGTCTCTATTTTTCACCCAAACCACCTAATCGTAACTTTGTCTCTCTCTCTCAACTTTCTTGACTTGAAACTCCATTAATATTGTTTATGTATGACAGAATGAGTACTGGATATATGATTTGGTGTTAAACTGGTTGTTCGCTTATTATTTACCGCAGTATACTTAGGGTGTACATTTCATGTTTCATTAGTTATATGTACTGATCTGCTGAGTAGTTAGGGTAGTAAATAGACAAGCAAAAATAGACAGGCAAAAAAAAGATCATTTGTTTTTTGTAATCGGGACGGGTATCTAACGGATGGGTGATATACCACTCACATTTAATCCGTGAAAACAGCCGGTTTTAAAAAATTCACTCACGTCCAATCCATTAAAACGCGGACCGGGTGTCAATCCGTTAAAATTCGGATTGGATCGGATGAAATCTGCGAATATTGTTGTTTTGCTCACCCCTATTTAATTTAGCAATGACAATACTACAAATCTATGAAGTATAGTCCAATAGGTTTTCTGTTTAGGTGTTTTAGTCTAGTTAGAAATTTTCTATTTCAGTCTTTTAGTCTAGTTAGGATTCTCTTCTGTTTAAGTGTTTTGGCGTAGTTAGGATTCTTGAGAGGCTTTTTAACCTTGTAAAGTATAATATCCTTAGGAATAGGTTTTAGACTTTGATTAGGGTTAGTTTGGTTTTATTTGTTTATATAAGAGGTTGTCAGGTCTTTATTTGAACATATAAATCTTTTAAGTTTAATTGTTCTTCCAGTTAGAATAGAGATTCTTGTTTAATTCTTGCCTGCCTCTCTTGTGGAGAAGAGAGGCTCTATTTATGCATGAGTGAAAATATGCATGAGTGATTACAATATATATGAGAGTGATTACAAGATATCCAAAATATAGGAAAACAGGTGACAAATCTCCAAAGAATACGTGTGGAGATATTATAAGGTCATGCTGGTGTTACTCTGTTGACACTCCCCCTCAAGTTGAACGTGAGTTGTCGAACATTCAACTTGTCCCGTAGCATGTGGATCTTGTAGAAGACATCCCTTTTGTAAATATATCTGCCAATTGATCTTTAGAAGAGATAAACTGTACATGTAGTTGTTTGCTTGCAACTCTTTCCCTGACAAAGTGATAGTCAATTTCGATATGGTTTGTCCGATCATGAAAGATGGGATTTGCTGTGAGATATATAGCTCCTAAATTATCACACCATAGTTTAGGTGTTGGAGTTGTTATACCAAGTTCTTTCATCATTGATTGTATCCAAATGATTTCAGAAGTAGTTATGGCACTCCCATGTATCTAACTTTTGTATTTGATTTGGATATTGTTTTGTGTTTTCTGGCACTCCAAGAGATCAAATTTCCTCCATAGAAGATACAATAACCACTCGTGGATCTTTGATCATCCACATTACCTGCCCAGTCAGCGTCAGAGTAGGCATGAAGTGAGTTGCTACTATGAGGACACAAAAACAACCCATAGTCCATTGTACACTTTAAGTACATGAGAATCCTCTTAACCATGTCCCAATATTCAATGAAGGGATCATGCATGAACTGACATGCTTTGTTTACTGCCACAGAGATGTCAGGTCGTGTGAGATGCAAATATTGTAAAGCCCCTACCACACTTCTATAGAGAGTTGGATTGTCAAACTTTTTTGACCCATGCTTCTGTAGTCTTGCTTGTGCCGGGAGAGGCGTGTTGACAGGCTTAGCTCCATCCATACAGGAACGCTTTAGTAGATCAGAAACATATTTGCGCTGACTAAGAATCAGTTGTTGACCCTGACGGATCACTTCAATACCCAGAAAGAATGTTAGTTTACCCATATCTTTAATAGCAAACACATTGCGTAGGTCTTTAATAATTTTGTTGATAAGAGTTGGATTAGAGCATGTGACAATAAAATCATCTACATAGACTAGGATGTATGTTATGGAGTCTGGCTGGTTCTGAATGAATATAGAAGTATCAGAAATTGCTCCATGAAATCCTAGCTCTGTGAGATAGGTGCTGAGACGTGAAAACCAAGATCATGGTGCCTGTTTTAGTCCATAAAGGGACTTATGAAGCTTGCACACACGTGTTAGGTAATTGGGATCAGTGTAACCAGCTGGCTGCTTCATATACACATTAGTCTCCAGAACCCCATGTAGAAATGCATTCTCTACATCTAATTGTCGTAGTTCCCAACCATTCATCACTGCTACAGAGAGGACCAGCCTTACGGTGCATGGTTTGATGACCGGACTAAACGTCTCAGCATAGTCTATCCCTTCTTGCTGGTTGAAGCCTTTTGCAACCAGGCGTGCCTTATATTTGTCAACAGTACCATCAGGCTTCTGCTTGATTCGAGAAACCCATTTTGAGCCTACAACATTCATCCCTCTTTCTTATGGAACGAGAGTCCAGGTACCATTGTCAATCAATGCATTATATTGCACATCCATTGCAGATCTCCACTTTGGATCATCTTTTTCCTGGGAAAAACAAGTATGTTCCAATAAAGTCAGCATCCTGTAAGGGATGCTTGGTGGCTGTGAGACACAATTTCTTTACAGGTTTTGAAATGCCTAATTTAGCTATTGTTCTCATTGGGTGTATCTGTGGTTGTTGTAGTTGTTGGATATCATTAGTAGTTGTTGAAGGAGTTGGGTGTGAGACAGTCTGACCAGAACCTGGTGGCAAGAATACATCAGTTGAACCTGCTGGCAGAGACACAGTAGAGCTGGTTGATGCAGTCAGTTGTGGAGTTTGCTGCAAGTATGGATGAACTGGTGAGTATGCAGTGTTCCTTAGCACTCCAAGAGTGGGTGAAGTAAGCAGTCTTGTGGTTGGTAACTTGGAAGTTGATTCCATCACAGAACCTACTGTTTGCCTGGAAGCAAATGGGAAGTGACCCTCTTCAAATATGACATGTCTGGAGATATATAACCTGTTTGTGGAGGTATTTAGACACATATAACCTTTGTGAGAGCTACTGTAACCTATGAAAGTACATGCTACAGACCTTGGTTCCAATTTGTATGATTTATATGGTCTTAAGCATGGATAACAAAGACAACCAAACACTTTTAATAGAGAATAGTCAGGAGTTTTATTGAACAACAGCTGAAGTGGTGTTTTGTTATCTGTTTTAGTAGCCGGAATCCTATTGACAATATAACAAGTTGTGGAGAAAGCTTTAACCCAAAAGGATTTTGGCATAGATGCATGAAAGAGTAGTGCAAGACCTGATTGATTGATATGTTATATACGTCTCTCTGCAAGTCCATTTTGTAGGGAGGTGTGTGGGAAAGAAAACCTATGAAGTACACCTGAGTTATTGAGGAATGAGGTGAATTTTCTGTATTCACCCCCACTGTCAAATTGAAAAACTTTGAGTTTGTGATCAGTGAGATTTTCTATTTGTGTTTTGAACTGTATGAAAGTTAGTAAGGCATCAGATTTTCGTACCAAGGGAAATATCCATGTGTAGTGGGAGAATGCATCCAAGAGTAGTAAGTGATATCGAAAACCATTGCGAGAGACATGAGGAGATACCCATAAGTCAGAGACAACAAGACTTAATGGTTATCATAAGTATTCTGACTAATAGGAAGTGGTATTTTCTTGCTTTTACTGAGATGACAAGAATGATAGAAATCAAATGTTTTATTTGAAACAGGAAGAGAAAAATTCTTAATAACTCTAAGAACAATTTGAATCATTGGATTTACTAATCTTTGATGCCAAACTGGAAGTGATTCTGATAGGTAAGCTTTTGGCAGACACAGGTTTGTAATCTCCTGGACATTGTCAAATTTGTAGAGGCCATTCTTATTCCTTCCTTGCTTTAGTGGTGTCATTGTGTGGCAATCCTTCACAACAAAACAGTTTGTGTGAAACTCAAAAAATACATTGTTATCTTTGCAGAATTGATGAACTGATAGAAGGTTAGCTTTGATAGTAGGAACACGATAAACATTTTTAATAAGAAAGGATCTATTATTTTGAGTAAAAGTAGCATTACCAATGTTTACAATAGCAAGCTCATTACCATTGCCAACTTTCACATGTTCAGTCCCATTATATTCTTGATGCAGACTCAGGTTATTGATATCAGAAGTGAGATGGTGAGTAGCACCAGTGTCAGTTACCCAAGAATTATCCCCATTTGTTCCAGGTAATGCAATGTATTGATAAGTGCATGATTTATACATTTTAGGTATCATTCCCTTATACTTATTTGTTAGATTTCGTTTGAATTACCGCGTGTTATTATTACTTTCGAAGTTTGTGGGTTTTGTTAGGTTACATCTCTAAAACAAGTGCAATAGAGCTTTACAAGAGAAGAATTGCTAAAGACCTAGTGGAGCCCAGTCTACTCCAGGATTTCTACCGTCCATTTTGTAGATAATTGCATTACGAAGCCGACGGCGAAAGAACGAGGTCATTCTGACTTCGTATGAGAAAGTTATGGGCGAAAAGAGACGTTATACTTGTCGGTTTCACGGAACTGACAGTTAAACAAGTTTTAACTGCAAAGCTATTAACAACCTGAGGAATTACTAAGGGATTCCAATGATTTTTGAATAGTGTAATGGCAACGGTCAATATGTTCAGGGCTGCCATCTTCTTCGTCATTATTTCGAACAGGAACAGGTCGATCTCCGGTTGCTTTAGGATAACTGCTCATGATTGATTTCAAGATGAGATGGATCAGTGGAGTTAGAGAGGTTGTTACAAGGTATGGGTACGAGTCTGATGGCTTCCATGGGTTAGAAGAATTAAAGCAGAGAAAGAAGAACTTCACTGCCAATAATTTCGTGGAGATGTTTGATTAAGATAGAGGTGTTGGTGGAGCTGGAGGCTGTTATTAACTCGAGTATGGCAATGATAGATGTGATAATGGTGCTGCTGGTAATTCAAGATGATGACTTGGGCTGATTTTTAATGAAAACAGAGATAAGATGGTGTTCTTTGCTGCTGTAGAGACGTGAGTTTATGGGTCTGGTAGCAGTTGAAGGGGAAGCTAAGAAGAATACAAGTCTGTGGTTCACGAATGATGCTGATGCAGCGATCCGGGTGATAGTGTTACTCGTGATGATTGGCAGAGATGAGTTTATATGCAATGTGATTGAGATGTAATTCTTAGAAGATGGTTGATCGGTGATCAATGGATGATGTTGGCTGTTGAATTAGAATAGAGAGAAACGTGCTATTCAAGGAAAGAAAAGAATTTCAACCTTGTTTAGGAAGTTATCAGACTTTGCCGGAGAATGGAAATAGGGTACCGAGATTTTCTCGTTGGACGAAGTTAGGAAAGAAGAGTCTGGAAGAAAATGGAGTTTATTTCTTGGGTAGAAAGAATCGAAAGACTAATTTGTGTTATACACGGAATAGTGGTCGGTGTCTATTTCCTAAATCAGTTAGGATTCTAAAAATAGTGGTACCTAAAGCTCTATAAATAGAGCCAAGACCGGGACACTTTGATATACCTACACAGTGAACATCCCCTCACATACAGAGACATCCCCTCTCACGTAGAACATACTTGTACGCTGAGGTCCGGAGACATACCCGGAGACAGAAACAATTTGGAGAAGCTTCACGGACAGTACAAAGAAGACACCGGGTTAGTTTGTATCTCTTTTTATTAATTTTCATGGTTTTTGAGAAAGCCATGTTGGGCTAATTCCCTTGTTAGGGCGAAAAGATGAACTTGTAGAGATGGTTTTATTTGTGTTTCAAAACTAGGGTTTTCAATTATATGAACTAAATATCATTAATTTGTCTCTCTCTCAACGTTTTACCTTCTCGATGATTTTTCATGTTCTATGCCACGTATAGTTCATTGTTTGATTAGTAGAAGGACTCGTTGAAACCTTGTATGAAATTGTTTTATGAACATTCTTTGACTCTTTATGCCCCATATACTTAGTACTTCGAAATTCTACTTTAGGTTGAGAACAAACAATTCTTTTTGAAATCGAGACCCTATGTGACGAACGCAATTAAACCCTAATCTACAACGGATTCCCGGAACCTTAACGTTTTCCTCTTATTGTTTTCAAACTTTAGTAAATAGTTTTAAATCACTAGTTAATTTAATTCTTTATAAATAAAACCTAAAAAAAAAAAAAAAAAAATCCAAACTCCTCGTGGGAACGAACCGTATTTGCTCTTGTCTACATCTTTCGACACTGTGCGCTTGCGGTAAAACAAAGTCGGTTTTCCGACGCATCAAGATTTTGGTGCCGCTGCCGGGGAGTTGTTTTTCAATTAGATTTTTTTTTTAGATTTTAATTATTTTGTTCGATTTTACGCTTTTTGGTATTTATCTTCTGCTGCAGGTTTTGAGAACGGAAACGAAAAGAAATTGAGCCAAAGATTTTGGTAATTAAAAGACTTGGAGTTTGAGAACGGAAACGAAAAGAAATTGAGCCAAAAATTTTGGTAATTAAAAGACTTGGAGTAAAGTTAAAGCTGAACGAACGTAGAAGAAGACAAATAGTTAATTTTTACTTTTTAGGATTTTGATTAGTTAATTTAATTTAGAAAACTGTATTAGGAAATTTTTGATTATTTTTGTAATTTTCTTTTAGTTTGGACATTACGGACATTATTATTATTTTTAAACCTACGGAAGGGTAGTATCAAATATAAACTGCACAGGGAAGGACGAGAATTACGATATTGTCTCGGCCCCTTGGGTTCGTACACTGACAAAGGAGTCAGTGGCCTGAGTCGACTTCAACGGTTCATCCCCCGTATGTTACGGGAGGTAAGATTCGATCAACCCACGAATCCCTTGCAAGTGGGTTTACTGTATTCCTTCGTGTGCATATATGTTGAGGACCTGAATACGGATTTACTTTTCTAGTAAAGGGCAAGAACTGGCCATATAAGATAAGGACTCGGATTTCATCACCGTTTCCTTCTTGCCCGCTTTAGGAACACGTTACCAAACGCAAACCTAAACCTTAAAATTTTGACTAGAAAGAGACTGATAGGGTAACGAGCTTAAAGGAAACTCGTTCAAAAGGACTGTATTGGTTACTTTGTTAGCCTAACTCGAAGTTCAGGAAGATTATTTTAAGTTGATTAGAGCCGCCTTGTAACCCAAGGAAAAGTTGCCAAAGAGACAGGGTTATCAAAGCTCCTTAGAGCTTAAACTATTTCTCTTCGACTTAATCTAATTCGGATCGTTCTAAGAGGTTTGCTAGAACTGTAACTAGTTTCCTTTCAAAAGAATAGAAGCTGGTCTAGAAACAATCTAAGTGGATCCATCATGCTTTTTGTTTGCTAGATTCTATAGGTGATTTGGTTGAGTCAGCCTTGCTTGTGATTGTTTAAAAAAAAAAATTCCCTTCCAATTAGGATTTTTTTTTTTAGTATATGCCCAACACAAGGTAGGTTGGGATAGAGATCAGGATAATCGTCTCGTTAGAAATAATCCATTATTCATGGATATAACCGATAATGAGGGTGTGGACCCTCCAGTTAAAACTTTGAGAGACTACATGTACCCGACTAGAGTCTCTCAACCGTCATGCATTGTCTTGCCTACCAAAAAAGCCCACTATGAAATTAAGACTAATACCATCCAGGCTTTGCCAAACTTCTATGGCAGAGAAAATGAACACCCTTACTCCCACATTAGAGAATTTGAGGAACTGTGTGGTACTTTGAAGATTAAAGACTTGACAGATGAATATTTGAAATTGTGATTGTTTCCCTTCTCTTTAAAAGATATGGCGAAATCGTGGTTTGATGCCTTACCATCTTCATCCATCCATACTTGGGATGTGATGACTAAGTTATTTGTGCATAAATTTTTTCCTAGGCATAGAATCACAGCCTTACGTTAAAGTCTTAATAGTTTCTCGCAGCAATATGGAGAATCTCTCCAGGATTATTTAGAAAGGTTCCATGAATTTCTGATGCAATATCCACACCATGGATTCGATACCTTGAAACTCACTATGATTCTCTACGAAGGGTTAGATCATAAAATAATGACCATGGTAGAATCACTATGTGGTGGTAATTTCGCTGATAAAACCACTGAGGAGGGTTATAAGTTTTTGCATGAAGTATTTGATAAAACCCAGGATTGGGGGGCTAAGGAATCCATAAGGTCAATGGCTAGTAGAAAGGGGGTGCATAGAGTTGATATCGAATTCGACTCTGAAGCTAAAATAGCTTCTTTCATAAGAAGACTAGAATCATTAGAACTTAGTACTAAATCTAGACCTTTTGTTGATTCTGTGGACCAAATCACTCATGACGATGGTGGAGAACAAGTCCATGCTCTCTATCAAGACAATCGTCGTAGATTTGACCCGTATTCCAACACGTACAACCCAGGGTGCGCAAGACACCTTAACTTTTCCTGGTCTAGAGGTCAGTATGAAGGTCAACATAGTAATACTAGTGGTTATACGCAGAAATCATCCGGTCCTACTGATTCATCTAACCAAAGAGTACCTAGTATGGAAGAAAGTCTTAAGATGTTTATGCAGGCTACCCAAAAACAACTAAAGAATATGGACAAGAACACTGCACGGTCCATAGCAACCTTAGAAAGACAAATAGTTCATCTTTCTAGCCAAATAAATGAGAGAGACAAGGGACAGTTCCCAAGTCAAACACAGACTAACCCAAAGGGGTCTTAGGAAGTTATCAGACTTTGCCGGAGAATGGAAATAGTGTACTGAGATTTTCTCGTTGGACGAAGTTAGGAAAGAAGAGTCTGGAAGAACAGGGAGTTTATTTCTTGGGTAGAAAGAATCGAAAGACTAATTTGTGTTATACACGGAATAGTGGTCGGTGTCTATTTCCTAAATCAGTTAGGATTCTAAAAATAGTGGTACCTAAAGCTTTATAAATAGAGCCAAGACCGGGACACTTTGATATACCTACACAGTGAACATCCCCTCACATACAGAGACATCCCCTCTCACGTAGAACATACTTGTACACTGAGGTCCGGAGACATACCCGGAGAAAGAAACAATTTGGAGAAGCTTCACGGACACTACAGAGAAGATACCGGGTTAGTTTGTATCTCTTTTTATTAATTTTCATGGTTTTTGAGAAAGCCATGTTGGGCTAATTCCCTTGTTAGGGCGAAAGGATGAACTTGTAGAAATGGTTTTATTTGTGTTTCAAAACTAGGGTTTTCAATTATATGAACTAAATATCATTAATTTGTCTCTCTCTCAACGTTTTACCTTCTCGATGATTTTTCATGTTCTATGCCACGTATAGTTCATTGTTTGATTAGTAAAAGGACTCGTTGAAACCTTGTATGAAATTGTTTTATGAATATTCTTTGACTCTTTATGCCCCGTATACTTAGTACTTCGAAACTCTACTTTAGGTTGAGAACAAACAATTCTTTTTGAAATCGAGACCCTATGTGACGAACGCAATTAAACCCTAATCTACAACGGATTCCCGGAACCTTAACGTTTTCCTTTTATTGTTTTCAAACTTTACTAAATAGTTTTAAATCACTAGTTAATTTAATTCTTTATAAATAAAACCTAAAAAAAAAAAATTTAGTCCAAACTCCTCGTGGGAACGAAGCGTATTTGCTCTTGTCTACATCTTTCGACACTGTGCGCTTGCGGTAAAACAAAGTCGGTTTTCCGACGCATCATGTATGCAGCTGGAGACTTTCTTGTAGGTATATTTTCTTTATCCCATCGATACCAACACCTTCTAGCTGTGTGATTTCTTCGACCACAAATCTGACAAGGACCTTGATGTTGTTGTGAATTGTTTCTTGGTCTAGGAGGTGGCCTATTAGGATGGAACATTTTTCTATGAAGAAACTGACTTGGTCTAGGACGTAAGGAGCTTCCAGCAGCAACATTTTTTAGGGGCTGTTGAATCACTTCTAGTTGTTGCTCAAGGTACAGATCATATGTAAGCAATTGAACATAGAATGTCTTCATATCCAACGTATCAATGGTGCATAAAATTGTTACAATTGGGTCATATGCTTGATTTAGACCATTTAGTATAGTCTGTTTCATATCATCTACAGAGAAAATATGTCCTGATGCTGCTAGTGAGTCAAACAGATTTTTAGCCTTATTGAAGTATTCTTGCATTGTAGAGTTACCTTTGGTTAAATTGTGGAGTTGTCTTCGTAATTGCATCTGGTGTGCCTTGGTCTGTGGAGCAAATCTTGTCTCTAAAGCCTTCCAGACCTCTTGAGATGTTGTTAAGCCAACAACATGAATCATTACACTCTCATTTATTGAAGACAGCATCCAACCTAAAAGGATTTGGTCTTTCTCTTCAAACTTGGTAAATTCAGGGTTAAGTTCCTCTGTGGTTTAGGCAGGGTACCATCGACGTAACCTTGTAGGTTGTATCTTTTTAGTAAGGGTTTTAATGGATTTTGCCATAAAAGAAAGTTGGTTTCATTGAGTTTGATGTTTACTAAGTGATTGATATGAATGTGCTGAAGGGTTGTTGTGTTGGCTGCCATGGAAGAGATTAATTTGGGACAAGAGATAGCATGGATTATAGGATCCCGATCTGATACCAAGTTAGAATAGAGATTATTGTTTAATTCTTGCTTGCCTCTCTTGTGGAGAAGAGAGGCTCTATTTATGCATGAGTAAAGATATGCATGAGTGGTTACAAGATATCCAAAATATAGGAAAACAAGTAACAAATCTCCAAAGAATATGTGTGGAAATATTATAAGGCCATGCTGGTGTTACTCTGTTGACACTTCCTTGGTGTCTTATTTGATGTTGGTCGTTTATATTTTCAGTTACACTGATACTATTGTATTCAGAATCCGAATAGGTTTTTTTGTTTTAATTTCTTCCCCAAATATGGCAAGGTCTAAGGTTTTTTTCAGGATGTTTAGTTCTGCAAAGAATTTACGACGGATTCCGATTTAAAAGAGGTATATTATTTCCTTGTCTAAATTAAAAATAGAATTGACAGTCAAAACAAAAAGGACAGATGACGCAAAACTGACAGAAGCAAGACAGATGTCACAGACCTGACATCTTTACTGCATGAGAGACACGTATCGATCATGCATACTGCGGGACAGGAGAAGTCAAAGTATGATATACAATTTACCGTAGATTACATAATACATTTTATGTGTGAAGAACACGTGTCAACCATAAAAAGTGCGGGACAAGCAGGAACTCAGAAAAGATCATACGATCCATAACTCAATATACTCGCACCATAATTATAGGAAAAAATATATGGAAGAATCTAATTAGCCAAGCCAAGAAGAAAGACCGCTAGGGGGATACAATTCACCCGACATATGATCGGATAAATCAAAGAAGACCTGCATCGTGTCCTGCAAAACATGCAAAAAGTGTGCGGGACAAATAACTTAAGAGGGTAAATATAAGATCAAATAGTTGGACGGATAAGATTTGGTGGGACCCTTATAAAACATTATAAATATTGAACTCTAAAACTGAAGAAGTGGTCGGAAAAATATTAAAAAGAGAAGATTGACTAAGAAAAGAGAAGAGTAACCAGATTAAAAAAAACTACAATTAGGTGAGGATCAATATATTGTTTGATCATCATATGTAATCATTCAAAACTTCAATAAATAATCTTTTCACACAATTTTTTTGTTAATGATTCAATCAGGTATATAATATCTTTTAAATTATTAATTCATTTCATTGTATTGATTCATTTGATTGTGATACCGTATTTCGGTAATCACAATTTGGCGCTAGAAACAGGGAGGTAGTAAAGAATTTATTCTACCTAATTTCAATTTTATATATTTGTTTTTTTCAATAGTGATCTCAAAAGTTTTACAAATCAACATATAATCATAAAACTTTCATAAGCATTAGATTATCTCTGCAGCAATTGAAGTTTTTTTTTTTATTTTATTATTATTTCTAAAAATCTCTCCAAATCTGAATCTTAAGATTGTTAGATATTTATGTTTCATCTGATTTTCTATATTATTCAAACTACTGATCTAAAACTTTTGATCAAATATTGATTTGAATCATATTTAATTTCAAAATTATACTTTAATTTTCAAACAAATTTGCATTAATTTTTAAATCTTTTATATCAAATCATTATTTCAGATTCAATTTTGTATCAATCATATCATCTTATATAAATATGACATATATGTTAACTCCTAAAATATCAAAAGAGATAATCAACAACAATCAGAATATAAGTACAGAGATTCCTATAACATCAAGAATAATAACTCGAAGTCAGACATAGAAGATTAATTCGACGGTTAAAATGGCAAATGGAAGATCCAATAAAGAAACTGACCAAAACAAGATTCATGAAATTGAAGAAATATAGGACAACAAGTAATACGGTTAATGAGCAAGTACATAATCTTTTCTTGCAGCTAACACCATAAGAAATATTGTGAATCAAGCAGCAGACGCTGCGAGAAACATTATTGATTCCCAAGAAGTAGTAGAAGAATCAAGAGGTCCACAAGAACCTCAACCCATGTATGGAATGCCCCACAATAGAAATAAAGATACTGAAGTTGCGGTTTTTATCCCACTACAAATAAAAAAAATACGAAATGATGACCGATCCCAAGAAACAAACAGAATGAAGCACAAATACCATTGGATAAAGTAGTGGAATCCAATAACCCCAAAGATCAACCAAATAATAACAACAAAGCTATGGGACAGCAACAAGCAGGAACATTTTAAAATAGAACATATCCTTTTATTCCACTATTTGCTGAGTTAGATAAAATGCACAAGAGTCAACAAATTCATGCAGAAACAATTACGCTTGTAGCAAAAGAGAACCAGATCCTCAGGGAAAAAATCAAGCACAATACAGAGGTACCAATTCCACAATCCTGAAGACAAGATGAAAATTTCAAAGGTCCCGCAGAAAGAAAATTTGGAGTTAACATAGACCAAAGAATAATGGTAGTTGAACCAATAGATGAAGCATATGAACAATTACATCAGAACAAACATGATCAATTTCATGCACATGTTAAATTGGACTATTATGATTGTGAACCAAGAAAACCTCAAGATATAAAATGGAGTAAAT
Organism: Papaver californicum; assembly: GCA_023531435.1. Taxonomy (NCBI): domain Eukaryota; kingdom Viridiplantae; phylum Streptophyta; class Magnoliopsida; order Ranunculales; family Papaveraceae; genus Papaver; species Papaver californicum. The sequence continues at coordinate 96,941 of JAJJMC010008698.1, read as the reverse complement.
ATGTAGAAGATCTACAAGCAATGAGAGAAGAAATAAAGTCATTAAAGACCAAACAAGGAGGTGGACATTTGGATGAAGTATTAAAAGAAGCAATTACAACACCATTTTCCCCGCATCTTCCATTCACAATCATCCCAACAAAGTGTACTATGCCCAACTTTGAATGTTATGACGGGACTAAAGACCCCGGAGCTCATTTGAAATATTACAATCGTAATATGTCCCGTTGGGAGCAATATGATATTGTTATATGCAAATATTTCCCTTCAAGTTTAAAAGGATCCGCATTGACCTGGTTTGATAATTTACCTGAAGGAACGATTCATTTATATTCACAATTAACCCGCAAATTCCTAGAAACTTACACGTACAATAAACCCGCAAATGCAGTAATGGATAAATTATTTGCTCTTACATCATGGTCATAGGAGACTATTCGGGATTATACAGATCGATGGCAATCAATTTGTTAAGCAACGGTAAGTATTAGTCCAAATATCATGATAAGTGCATATTTTACATATTTAAAGTGTCAATTACATGCACTTATTTGCTATAATTCATGTAAATTATTGTATATTCCGTTTTTTTGTTCATTTATCTTTTATTAGGTGGAATCATCCAGAAGAACTGAATTAGCACTTAACTGTGCAAGGAAAGAAGTGATACAAAGGAATAAAGACTCAAGATTATCCGGAACTTGTCCAAATCCATGATTTCTTGTCATTCCGAGTTCGTATGAAGAAGTTATGAGCAAAACCGTAAAACCAACTTGGATTTTGTATCTGTTGGGCCTTATTGGGCCCGCGCGGGAAGAGAAATAAGGGAAGCGTTTTGGGTTCGCCTTTGACGTGAAAATTAGGGTTTTTATTGGTTTTTGAGGAGGTTAAGTCTCCTAGTTGGATAAGGATCAAAAGGAGGTGAAAAAGTTTAATGAGATTAGGTTTCCTAGTTGGATAAGGATCAAGAGGAGGTTACCAAAGCCTATATAAAGGGGAGCCAAGATACAATTTTGTACACAACTTCTCACAGATAGAATATTTTCTTGATCAATTTTTAATGGCTTTTAAAAAAGGCATGTCTAGCTAAATTTGTTTATTAGGGTGAAAGGATGAACTTGTAGAGATAGATTTTCTTGTTTTCAAAAGTAGGGTTTTCAACTATAAAAACATAATGTTAATGTTTTTTCTATCTCTCAATGTTTTATCTCTCTCGATGATTTTTCATATTCTATGCCATGTATAGTTCATTGTTTGATTAGTAGAAGAACTCGTTGACCCTTTCGCGATAATCGTTTTATGAATATTCTTTGACTATTTATGCCACGTATACTTAGTACTTCGAAATTCTATCTTAGGTTGAGAACAAACAATTCTTTTTGAAAATCTTTTTGTTATTTTGCACGAGTAAAATCGACACCCTTTGTGATGAACGCAAGTAAACCCTAATCTACAACGGATTCCCCAAACCTTAACGTTTTTCTATTATTGACTTCAATTTTTATTAAATAGTTTTCATTCATTCGTTAGTTTAATTCTTTATTTAAAAAATCTAAAAAATATCTTTATTAATTTTCCTTGACTCAAAAGTTTCAAAAATTAATTAGTATAAGTAATACACATTCCTCGTGGGAACGATCCGTATTTGCTCTTGTCTACATCTTTCGACATTGTGCGCTTGCGGTAAAACAAAGTCGGCTTTTCGACGCATCGTATCACCATCAATTGTTACAAATAGGGAATATCCAACCGCATGAGTCCACTTTTTGTAGATATTCATGGGACAAATCCAATGACTGAGGTGGACTTAAGAGATTATAGAGAAACATGCGAGACTTCAAGATATACAAAGGAAAAATCCAAGAACAAATTCTCAAAGTTCCAAACCCTCACATAGAACTAATTCTTTTGAACAAGCATCAAGCTCCGGGAAACGTTTCACGAAACAAATTCCTTCTAATGACTCCAAACAGGAAAGGGTGATGATGAAAGAAGATTCAATAAACCATTTGAAGATCGAGTCTACACTAAATTGAATACCGGATATTCTCGTATTTTAAATTCAATCAAGAATAGACAAGATTTTGAATGACCATGGTCTAAAGGAAAGCAACCTCTACATACGGAAAATTCCAAAGACTACTGTGAATATCATTGTTTCTACGGTCACACTACATACAAATGCAGAAATTTATAGATACAAGTTCAAAAGCTAATTGATGCAGGGGAATTAAAAGAATTTCTTCATTTACCTGACCCGCCAACAAGACCGTGCCTTGATAAAATCGTAAATATCCCGTAGAATAGTCGAACAATAAATACAATTTCTCATGTAGAACATGATTAACTATGTATAAATGGAGAAATTAATAAAATATTAAGAAAAAGAATCGATAATCATGAAATTTTCAAAATTACGGGAAGAGTCTAAGAAACATGGGAAGACTGGATGACAGCACCGTTAACCTTTTCAGCTAGTGAAGTTGATCAAGAAGTCGAAACACATAATGATCCATTGGTACTCACTTTACAAATGTAAGGATGGAATGTAAAAAAGGTTCTCATGGATGGAGGAAGTTCGCTCAATATGTTATTCTATGATGCGTTTCAAAGAATGATGCTTAAGGATGATCATCTTACACCTTCATGTTATGTTATTTATGGGTTCAACGGGACAGCTTCCAAACCAAAAGGAGAAACTTACTTGAAGTCATGGCAGGACCAATAAATATTCTCACCAAATTTAGTGTAGTAGAAGCACCATCTCCATATAATGTTATTATTGGAAGATATTGGGTTCATCGCTTGAAGGGTGTAACCGTAACTTACTATCCATATTTGCAATTTCCAACACCACGAGGAGAAATGGAAATTAAAGGAGATCAAAATATTGCAAAAGCATGCGTCTCCACAGAAACACAAATGAATGAGGAACGCACCCAAATAGAACAGCAGAAAAAGAAACAACGGAAAATCAAAGCCAAAGAAGAAACAATTAATCAGTACATGATTGAAACTGCGGGAAAAAGTTTATCAGATGGTAATCTTATATCCGAAGAAGATAAATCAAATATCGAACCAAATAACAACCCATCCAAGTAACAATTAAAGGGAGATCCTCTACTTTTAGGAGTCCCCAAACCAAAAAATTTCAGCGACTGAAGAAACCAAAAATGTCAATATAGGGACGGAAGAATCACCAAAAATGATTAAAATTAAAACTTTGATGGAACCGGAATGGGAACACAATTTGTTCATTTAACTCAAAGAATATGTTGATATTTTCGCTTGGAAAATGGAGATATGCTAGGTATTTATCCAAATATAGTTCGTCATGAACTACATATACAACCAGGCACAATTCCGTTCCGACAGCGGGTATGCAAGGTAGCACCATAATATCATTTGTATGTTGAAAAGGAACTTAAGAAACTTTTGGATGCGGGACTTATTCGAGAAGTGAGATATCCAACTTGGATATTAAATATGTGATTGTACCAAACAAAAATAGAGGAGTCAGAATATGTATAGACTTCACCAATTTAAACAAAGCATGACCCAGCATTGACCAATTAGTAGATGCAGTTGAAGGGCATGAGACTTTATCTTTTATGGATGGATAATCAGGATACAATCAAATTGCATTAGCCGGAGAAGATCAAGAATATACTGCATTCTTTACTCCACATGGATTATATTGTTATACCAGAATGCCATTTGGATTAAAGAACGCGGGGGCAACATATCAACAACTTGTAGATGCAATTTTTAAACCATGGATAGGCCACACATTGGAAGTATATGTAAATGACATGCTCCTAAAAAGTAAAATTTCAAAATATCATCTCCAAGACTTGAAAAAAAAATTTGAAGCCCTGCGCCAATACAAAATGAAGGTCAACCCAGATAAATGTACTTTTGGAGTTACATCAGGAAATTTTTTAGGATATGTAGTTACTAAAAATGAAATTGAAGTTGATCCAGCCAAAATTCAAGCAATTATTAGTATGCCCTCTCCAAGAAATGTCAAAGAAGTTAAGAAGTTAAATGGATGCTTAGCTACACTTAACAGATTCACTGCAAGGTCTTCCGACAAGTGTATGCCATTTTTTGATACTCTAAAGAAAAAGAACAAATTTGCGTGGAATGAAAACTGCGAAAGCGCTTTTCGAAGCATAAAAGATTACCTCGCAACAATACCGGTATTACAAAAACCAGAACCAGATGAGGTATTAGCTTTATATGTAGCCGCAACAGGAGATGCTTTGAGTGCAGTACTGGTACGAACAAATGAGAAAGTGGAAAAACCAGTATATTATATTAGCAAAACTCTTAATCCAGCAGTAAGAAATTATACCAAGATTGAACAACTGGTGCTTGCATTAGTTTTTGCCACACAAAAGCTCTGCACTATTTCTTAACACACTATGTTCGGGTACCAAGCAACGATCTATTAGAATCTGTATTGGAGAATATGGTAAAAGTAAGGAGAATAGAAAAATGGAACGCACAATTAGAACAATTTCATATTCTATTCAAAATACAGACTGCTCAAAAATCATAAGTTCTAGCAGATTTTCTTGCGGACTTACCTTTGGATGATGGATCCGAAGTTCAAAATATGTCGGGAGAAGAAGAAGATGAAGATGATTCCCAAGATATTTTAGACTCTGTCAATTCCCACAGATGGGAAGTGTTTGTTGATGGAGCACGAAATAAAGACGGAGCTAGAATAGGAATCGTGATTACAACTGCAACTGGAGATCGAATGGTTCATGCATTTCGTTTAGAATTTGGGGAGCATATAAATAACATAGTGGAATATGAGGCCGTAGTTCATGCTTTTAGACTCATCAATGAATTAGGAGTAACTGATGTACGGATCACAAGTGATTCGCAATTGGTAATTCGACAAGTTGAATTAAAATATCAAGCTTTTGATGAAGATCTGATAGCGTACAAGAATTTAGTTCAACAACTGGCATCTCAAATCCCGAACATCATTTTTCGTCATCTACCTAGAGAAAAAAATCGTCAGGCTGACACCTTAGCATATATTTCATCAATGTTGGAAGACCAAAGCACCTCAAAAACTAAAATTGGATGATATATGAACTATCCGTCAAGGTACAATCAGTTGAAAATTTGGAAGAAGAGGTAGGTGAAGATATTGAAGATGAAGCCATCCAAGATGATGCAACTCTTCCACGAAAATCGGAAGATGAATTAATACCTGAAGAAGATTGGATGCTACCATTATATCAATATCTATAAAATGGAATACTGCCCGCAAACACAAAAGATGCAAGAAAAGTTCAATCTAAATTCGTAAATTATCAATTGCAGGACGGAGTTTTATACCACAGATCATTTCTTGGACCTTTGCTTCGATATTTATCAAGGCGTGAGGGACAATGCATTCTAACTAATATTCATTATGGAGATGCAGGGAATCATAGTGGACGATGCTCACTTGCACTCAAAACAAGAACCCAAGGATATTATTGGTAATATATGAATAAAGATGCGGCTCATCTAGCAAGAAGGTGTGAAGAATGTCAAGGTTTTGCTAAAAGAATCAAAGCCCCCGCTACAGAACTGAATTCTGTATTGGGTCCATGGCCCTTTGTAAAATGGGAAGTGGACATAGTTGGACCTTTAGTGGAAGGCATGCAGAAAAGAAAATACCTTATTGTAGCAACTGATTATTTCACTAAATGGGTCAAAGCAAAAGCTCTGGCCCGGATCAAAGATACTGATGTTTATAAGTTCCTATTCGAAGATATAATTTGTAGATTTGGAATCCCAACGGCTATAATCTCTCATAACGGATAACAATTGTAAGGGAAAAATATCGATATGCTTTTTGAAGCATTTAATATTCAAAAGAATAAGTCCACTCCTATTTATCCTCAAAGCAACGGTCAAGATGAAGCAACAAATAAAACCATTGCTATAAATCTGAAAAAGACTCTAGATGGACATTATAAAAGATGGTATGAACAACTTCATAATACTTTATGGGCTTACCGTACAACAAGGAGAGAAACAACTGGTAAATCACCATTCCTTCTTACTTACAGAGCAGAAACAATTATTCCCACTGAAATCATCTTACAAACTACAAAGACAGAAGCTTTGGAAAAGAATTTAAACACAAATTTAATGCTTGAAAAATTAGATGATTTAGAAGAAAGAAGAGAAAATGTGCTCCAGAAAATGGAAAAATATCAAAGAAGGTTAGCCCGAGAATACATCAAGAAAGTGAAATTGCAAAAATTTATGGAAGGACAATATGTACTACGCCAAATCCTAGAATACCAAAGAAAAAAAAAAGCAAAGAAATCTGCACCCACATGGAGAGGACCCTATATTAATCATGATATTGTGAAACAAGGATCATATCATCTACGAAATATGGACAGAGAAGTGTTGCGACATCCTTGGAATGCACAATACCTCAAGCCATATTATCCATAAAAAATAAAAATGGATCATGCAACAACAACTTCAATATCACAAAATGTGCCATCATGTGTTATCACAGCATATTACTTCATACTAGGTAAAACAAGATAATTGCAATCTCTCTAGAAAAATCCATGTAGATGTCTATGAGTGTGTGACCAATGGATATTTCGTAAGCAAGAGATGGCTAACATGACATTTTATTTATTTTGTAAACAGGTGTAATCTTTATACTTCTTTCACAGTTGGGACTACATTGTTAACTTCCTTTTGACCAAGGTGAAGTTGATCGTGTAACTGTGCCCTCAAAGGTAACTCAAGGTATATTCTTATCTTGTAGTTTCTCATTTCACACTCATTGCAAGATTCAATTAAATGCTTATGTTTCTAAGATCAAAATACTAATATATATGTATATATGTATGTATATATATATATATATATATATATATATATATATATATATATATTCAAAATATTTCTTAGGTATTACATTCTGCAAATCAAAAAGAAGAAAACATGCACACCAAAAGATGAAAAAAAATTACTATGGGGCAGCTGGAATAACACTTGGAGAAAGATATTTTGGAACTTCCTTATGAAGATATTTTTTGGTAAATCCATCCTCTTTCACTCTATATAAAGTGCTATTAATTGTTTTAGCCACTCTTATAGTTGCTTCGGTTTTCATCCAGACAGTTTTAGCCTGTGCGGTTCCAAGTTCAACATTTAACTGAGAAATTTGATTTGCAGCTTCTTTTGCCCTTTCATCCAATAAAGTAGTCCGATTTTTCCAGTATTTTGTTCTCCCCTGCTCAATAGTCAAATTCTGGACCGCATCATTGGCTCTAGAGGTTTCAAGCTTTAGATCTCCCTCAGCCTTATCAACCTTGATGTTCGCAAGTTTCAGCTGATTCTCAACTTCAACAATTTTAGCATTTGCAAGCTTCAATTGTCCCTCAGTTTCTTCTGTTTTGGTAGTTGCAAGATGCGCTTTCCCTCAACTTCTCCAACTCTAGATGTTGAAGTAGTGAGTTGTCCCTCAACTTTTTTAACTCGTAAAGTCGCAATTCTGAGCTTTTCCTCGAAGCTTATAACATAATGTAAAATAAAAGATTAAGTAATAAAAAAAGTTATATGGAACCGCAATTATGCAATAAATAAGAAACCTCTTATAAGGGATTCAGACTTATCTAGTTCATGAACTACTGCATCTCTGGACTCATCAAGATATTCATATTCTTTTGAAAGTTTTTGATAATCATCTCTAAGTTGATAAAAGAATCTTGACGGTATCGATCCAACTCTACCTGTTTCAATGCATCTTCGTGACGTAATTGATTCATCTCTTTTATGAGTTCTCCCGTTCTCTTTTGATAGTGATAAATGTCAACTTCATGTGAACGCTCAACTTCCAATAATCTAGATATCTTAGATCTAGCCTCTATCAATGCATTATCCTTGGCATTAATATCCGCTACTGCATCATCTTTATCCTTAATAAGTTGAGCAACATAAGTAGAATACTGAAAATCATGAAACGACCCGGAAGAAGAAAATTCCGCAAGGATATTTTTGCATTTTATATAATATCTGCGAGTCTCATCTTCCAACTCTTCCACCCGCGCCCATCCTTTAGTAAGACTATCTTTAGTCCAAGAAAGAGAAGCATTCAATTCACTATTATTACGACGCATATCTGATCCAATAAACGATATTTTGTATACAATTCTTAATGATGGACCTTTACACACTCCAAATCATCAAGTAGTACGTTACATCTTTCTTTAACCTCCACGCTTTGTTTATTAACTTCAATTACGTACTCAGTAAGACGCTTGTTTCTACTACGCATCCTATTTATAAGATCTAAACCTCTCGTTGATTCCATAAAGTATACTTCTGAGAGGGATAACGATAGATTACAAAATGAAATAGCAAAAGAGAAAAAGGCCAAACCTTGATTTTGAAAATCCAACAGTTACTGGCGAAGAATCTCATTGTCCCACTTTAATTTTTCTTCACCTTAGACCGCATCATTCTTCTATGACAACCAGTAGTACAAATTTAGGCTTCCGTGACAGTTCAAAACTGCCACCAAAATACTTATGTGACAGTTTTAAAAAATTATTGCACTGTCATTAAAGGCTCTGTTACGAAAGGGTCTATAAGAAACTGTCACAGAATCATAACTATTAGTATCAGTTTTCTCATAAACCTGTCATTGTTGACAATATATAATAACATTTTCTAAATAAAACTGTCATGAATAACTTAATTTCTTTTACTAAGGTGACAGTTTCTCCATAAAAACTGTCATGGATAACTTAATTTCTTTTACTAAGGTGACAGTTTCTCCATAAAAACTGTCATGGTTAACTTAATTTCTTTTACTAAGGTGACAATTTCTCCATAAAAACTGTCATGGATAACTTAATTTCTTTTACTAAGGTGACAATTTCTCCATAAAAAACTGTCATTGAAAACTTAATTTTTTTTACTAAGGTGACATTTTCTCCATAAAAACTGTCATTAAAAACTTAATTTCTTTAATTTCTTTTACTAAGGTGACAGTTTTTCCATAAAAACTGTCATCCATAACTCAATTTTTTATACTAAAGTAGTAGTTTTTCTATAAACCTGTCATTGTTGGCAAATATCAATTATATTTTCTAAATAAAACTGTCATAGAAGAGTCAACTTTGTAGAAGGATAATTTATAGCAAACTAGTTTCTGATACTGACATATATATGTTCAATTAATATCGAGATAATTATGAAAATATAATTTAACTTTTAATAGACAATTAGATTACTCAATAAACTGTTTAACAGATAACTAGTACGGAACTAGTATATAAGTTCAAATAAAATAAGTTTACTAGAAGTGAATGTACTACATAATTCAAAAGACTTGATATGAAAGTAGTCTTAGTACTAACTAAAAGATATTAACAATGAATGTCACAAACATTCATTGGAAGTTGATCGAAACTCTTGAACCAAGTGCGAGCTAACCATTGAACCCGTAATCGCCAAATAGAGCATCAGCAATACCTTGACCTTCAGTTCCTGGTAACCATGCTGCTACTAGTGCCTCAATTTTAGCAAGGTAAGGTTGGATCACGACAGGTCTTCCAGAAACGACGACAACAACACACTTGACATCTCCACACACGTTATGAATTGTGCTCGGGCCTGGCTCAGAGATTGTCAGGTTCATGTTGTCACCAAATTGCTCTGCATATGGTACTTCACCACCAACAACAATGGCGTATGAGAATTTGCTTGCCTTCACAAATTTTGCATCAGGGTTTGCATTGAAAACTACTTTGGATTTTTTGTCAACGGCATTTTTGATTCCTTGGAGTATCGTTGTACCTGTTCACGAACTAAGAAAATCCATCCACATAAGTTTCAAAAGACGGCGAGTTCTGCAGGAAAAGGAATAGCATTACATAAACTAAACATACCACTTGTGAGGTTATTCCCAGTAAGTCCCTGCCATGTAATTGTCCAGCCACCACATTGGTTACCAAGGTATCAGCATGACTTCCTGCAACAAGGATCTTTGGGGCCTTCTTGGGTAGAAGCAACAGAGGCTATGGAAGAGGATAAGGGAATACTAGCACAGAAATTAATAGATGTAGCAAATGAGATATCAGCAATAACAGATTTAGAATCATGGAAAGTATGAGTTGCAGAGATAGGTGGAACCAAACATGATGGCATGGCAGAGTCAAGCTATAACCATTATAACAAAAAGGATTATTAAACAATTAAACTAGCAGTTTGCATATTTGCTTTACACAAGGGGATTGAGTTACTATAACAGAAAATTCAGCCAAGTGTGGAGAGTTAAGTGACTCAAGTTGGAAAACTTATAGTTTTTAAAGTCCAGTAAGTAGAATCGAATTCCATTTCAGAAGAGCTTCTACTTCTACATTTACTTGCACTTGCTTTGCATGAGTTGAGGTAAATAAAGATTCAGAGACAAAAATAATGAGTAGAAGAAAAAACCAACAACAACTTAAGTACAGTATCAATGCCAACTTGTGCTCTTTGCACCATTTTGACAAGTTCAAAATGTTAAATTTTAATTGCTTTTTTACTTTTATCAAATAGTAAAGAAGGTACTTATTTGTCTGTTTTGCATAAGAAAAATTATGTAAAGGTAGAAAGTAGAAACCCAAGTTTTCAAGATGACTATGAAAATAATATATGTGATACAGAGCAGAGTCGGTACTGAGCTTCACCTGTAGCCAAGAGTTAACCAAATACCAACTAGCTGATGTGAAAACCCAAGTTTTGAAGATAACTATGAAAATAGTGTATGTGATACAAAGCAGAGTCGAGACAATTGGTACCAAGCTTCTGTAATTCACCGATAACCAAGAGTTAACCAAGTACCAACTAGCTCAGGTAAATTTACCAATAACCATTTATCTGTCTACATAACCGTAACTTAACCATCAAATTCAATTACTAACGACTAGAAACACCTCAAAATTCATCTTTATAAAAAATTGAACAGAAACCTAGGTTCAGAATTGGAAAGAGAAAATTATGATTGAAGCTCAAGTGTCTAGCCAGGATTGATCGAACTCTCGCCCAAACCATTGTTTTTATGCCACTCATATTCAACAATTAACAGCACACATCATTATTATGTAAGCAAGTATGCAGTAATATATTGTCATGCATTTTGTTTAATTCCAAGGACAAAACATTTTGAAAGTACATATATAACACAAAGTTAAGATACTAGACATCTAACAGTAGCAATCATATATTTCAAAATGAAACTCAACGAAAGATTACCTGGCCAATTTTTATAAGTATGTATGCAGGGATCTCATCCTCCTATAGCATCTTGAAAGGCTGCTCATGGCTCTCTGTCTCCTCTACTTCAACCCACTCCAATGTCTTTGTTTGTTTTTCCCCTAATTGGTGTAGGGCAGAAAATGATTCTAATTGGTGTAGGGCTGAAGATGAAGGTTTTTTCAGGATACCTAATTGGTGTAGGGACGAAATGATTCTATAAGAGGCTAAAAACTTCCCAGAATAAACATGCCAAGAAGTTTGAATCAAATCATTAGAACATTTTATTTAGAAACTTTGACTGAATATTGTTAGCATGCAGTCAAAATGATATCGGAAGCACAAAATCCGGCTAGGAAATTGCTCGACTATGTCCATAGGACTAGGAGGGAATGTATTTTGAAATTTGAGTTTTGGACTGAGGTGAACAGGTCGAACATGTTGAAGGTTTTTTTATCACAATACACATCATTTTAACAAGTAGATTATAGATATCTTGAGAAATGAACCAAGATTTTAATAAGTAAAGTGACTTTAGGAAGATAAGAAAAATTACCAATGCTTGGAAGAAGCATCACTGCAATTTAGGCCGGAAAGCAAATTGCCTTTAGGATCACCACAACTGGTTAAAAACAACTGATGATACAAGATGAAAACTGCAAAAAAGAGATTAGTTTTTCATAATAAAAGAATTAGTGTAAGAATAAAACATGATGAAAAGATGAAAAAAGAAACAGGATAGAGGCGCATTCAAAGAAAATAGAAACCAGAAACAACTAAGGGACGAATGATAGAATAAAAATATGCAAAAAGATAGATTTTAAGCTTAAACTAAAACATACGACTAGATACAGAGATACACCATAAAACAACATAATGGAGATTTCGAAAAAGACTACTGATTTAACTAGAACAACCCAACTTCTTTCATATTCCTGAAATCATTAAAAGAACTTAGGTAAAGTAATCTCAAACACCCTTTAAATAAACAAGTTCTTTAAAAGAAACAGGATAGAGACGCATTCAAAGAAAATAGGAACCAGAAACAACTATCTAAGGGACGAATGATAAAACAAAAATATGCAAAAAGAAAGATTTTAAGCTTAAACTAAAACATGCGACTAGATTAATCATCATAAACTAAAACATAAATACACCATAAAACAACATAATGGAGATGCCGAGAAAGAATACCGAGTTAACTCGGACAAACCAACTTCATTCAAATTCCTGAAATCATTATAAGAAATTAGGCAAAATAATCTCAAATACCCCTTAAATAAACAAGTTCCTTAATGAAGCCAATCTTATAGGTATACGAGGATGATTCAAAAACTACATTTATAATCAAACAACATCCTTAACGATGATGCAATGAGACTGGACATACCTGAAAACAAAAAATCCTAAAAATTTATGCAGGTTTGCCATATTGGAAGAAATATAACCCCAAAAAATATGATTTAAGATCAGTACTTCCCTTGTCCAACGAAATCTAAAATGGACTGATGCTCGAGAATGACTTCATAATACCGAATATACTGCAAAAAGGATTAAATAAGTCAAAAGAATATAACCAAGAACCACCAATCCCTGGTCAGGCAGTTTAAATTACTCATTCATTTAATCTATTTTTTGAAGTATAGTACGCTACATTACAAAAGGTTGATCAACAAGATGAGATACTTCTCATACGGATATAACAACCGTGATTGTGCACAATGACTACAACAAGTGACTGCACATGCTGAAATTAAAAAAAAATCTTATAATCATGGTGGAACAAGACAGTGAATCAGTTTAATCATTTAATCAACTGTATGAATTAAAAAAAAACAGAATCCCAGAATCATACGCAGCCAAAACTGAATATAGTGATAAAATATAAACTGAACATAAACGGCATAAAGTTATAAGTCCAATTTAGAAACATTTTATTTTTTTGAGAAATGATAGAAAACCTTATATTGGCACAAAAAGTATCAAGATATTACAGGACAGTATGAAGTCAAATCTTTTGAAGACCCAAGGGAACTATAAGATATCATATTCTCAGAATTATAGAATAAGACAACACAGAGAAGCATACAAACAACAAAGAGAGACAAAATAATGAAGACAGTTAACATAAATGATGGACTGATGATCATATAACCAAAACCAGGACAAGAACATGTTATGACTCAACAATACACCTTCAAGGAACATGTAGGAATTACAACAAAAAGATAAACCTTACATTGAGCCAACAAAACCATACCTATTTGTCTTGAAGAAATAACATATACCAAATTTGTTAGCTATTTGTCTTGGTGTATTACTCCCAGGCTTCACATCCCCCTTAGGTCCATATTTCCCCTGAAGAAACACAATCCAAATTCCAATCAGATAATCACAAACACCATCAAACTAGTTAAAATCAGCCGATTTGGTGTTAAAAACAAACCATTTCATAAATGCATTGAGTATGAGCTTGAACAGTATCTTGATTAAATGTTACTCCATAATCAATACATGATAACTGCATAAAAACAATGAATTAACAAACAAAACTTCAATTAGTAATCAAAGAACAAATGGGGGGTGTTCATAAACATAATTCGGGTTTAGGGAACAAAGAAGAAAAAAGCACAGACCCTAACCTAACAACAGAGACATAAATCACACACTTGGAACTCTAATTCGAGATTGAGAAGGTAACTACAGCTATATAAGGATTCAACAAAATCCAGATTAGGGTAAGAGAAAAAACCAAAAGAAGATCAGAGATGGGATTTACCTGATGTTTTGCATTGGTTGGGAAAACTTGAGATAAGATCTTCCTGATTAACCTGAAAACTTCAGATGCGATTTGCCTGAAAACTTGAGATGCAATTTGGGTGAGAAATCTTCATTTAAGTTGAACGGGATGAGAGGCGAGAAGACCCACTAACAAACATCCCATGGTACAACGCCCACTACTCAGAAAAATTTCAAACAACTTTACTAATTAGAACCGTATTTGAGAATGATAAATAACAACAGTTTTTGATCAAAATTGTCACTATAAATGAAAATAAATTTAATTGACAAAAACTGTCATATATAGCTATACACTTATATAACAGTTCTTATATAAAACTGTTGCTATTTCTTAAGAATCGTAACAGTTTATAACTATTATTGTACATCAATATACACTAACAGTTTTCTACAAAAACTGTCATGGTATAATTATTAAGTAACAGTTAATAAACTGTCACAGTTTAGGACCATTATTAGTGTGAGTTTTTATAAGAAACTGTCGCGTATATCTCATAGCTTATTCTTTTGTGACAGGTATTTCTTGAACTTTCATGATTAAGAATTTTGAACTGTCACGGAAGCCCAAATTTGTACTAGTGAACTCAGCCCGTAAGCCAGTATTTTCTCCCTCAACCTTATTCAATTCAGCCTTTATTTCCCTATATTTTGCTTTTATCTTTATCGACCGGCCCATGAAGAATTTATATGCAATATAAGTAGCCTTTTGGCCGCGAGCACACTACAATTTTCAATCAAAAAAAAAAATTATTACCTGAAGCAAAGCTTGCAGAGGGAAAGAATATGCTTCACCATCTGCAAGATCCATTATACTCCCAAGGGAAGATGGAAGATTCAAGTCAAAAGGGGGATGAACAGGAGTACCTTGGTCTTTAAACCAAGCTTCTTTCACTGATTCAATAGGTGCGGACCACATACGTTCCCGTAAAGAGACTACTGCAGTAGAATCAGTATCTACGGGTTGAAAATCATGAGACACGGATAATAGGTTCTTTGACATGAACCAACGGAAAGTTTCTTCTTCCTCCCCAGCAAAGCTTTTATCTTCCATTATTTCTTTACCCTTGTCACTATTGGAAGTACCTTCATTAGTAACAACATCGGTAGTTACTTCAAGATCTTCTCTATCAGATAAATTATCCTCCTCACTAACAGAATGCACCATATAATCTTCCTCATCTAACGGAGGAGAAAACTGAGGAGGAGGAAATGAAAATTGAGAAGCAGTAGACTGAGAAGTTGATGCGACAATACCTATCCCACGCTCCAAAGAAATAGACGGATTCGGTAACTCATCCTTTTTAGTTTTTCCTGCATCAATACAAGGATCTTCGGGCCCAATAGATTGATCTTTATGTCCCTCCACAGGCTCAGTATCCGCGGGCTCAGAACAAATGTCTCGCTCCTGAGTTGGTAGTTGCAACGGGATCTCTTGTCTTTCATCATTTTCTTCATCATTATCAGAGTTACCATCATCGCTCTTTTTAATATTTTTTTAGGTTATAACAGTGTCACGAATTTCCCCTTCCTCAAGCTCAGTAGAAGTGTGAGATGTAGCCTTAATCTTGTTTCGACCCTATCAAACACCCAAATAATGATAAAATCACTCAATACATACAATTCATATTATGCAAATTCATTTAAGTAAATAATACCTTCTTCTCCGCAACAACAACAACAACTTTTCGTTTCTTTCCCGCATCATTTTAAGAATCTCCTTCCACTTGAGGCTATACAAGACAATAACAATTTAAATATTTTTTAAAACAAATATAAAACTTAAACATTAGAATCATACGTACCATCTCATCATTATTGAAAGAAAAACCATCAAAGTTTGATTGCCAGGGGAAATAAACCTGTGGACCAGAAGTAAGGTTGCGAACCACGGTATCCTGAACAAAGCCATAAATCCAGGGACCTTCGATTACCAGAGGGGTGGGATACCACCTGAAGTCATGGTCATCACGAAGTTTCTCTTTCAAAGGCTTATATGTTCTAGGAATACACTTCCACTTGGTACTATCAACTTCCCAAAGTAGACGAAAACCCTCACCACCTCTACGGCCCGGACCTATACTCCATCTCTTATAATTCTTCGCAGCCAAAGCATCAACATAGGTAGCATGAAAATTTGCTACAATATAATATTTACGCTCCGAAGGATTGGGAATATAACTTTTGAGATTTGTTTCCCCTGTGCTACGTTTATGACACTCATTTAATATGCGCCACCAATTTCCATTATACTGAGCAATGGAATGGCCTGCAAAATGAATATCTCGTTTACTGTGAACCAAAAGAACTTCATATTGAAATGAGTATCCACTCTTGTATAAGGGAAGTTCCAGGCCCGCATCTAATATGCCCGCAGATATCAACAACTTATTCGCACTATACGGGAACTTCTGAATCATATCAAGTGTTATTTCATCACCTTCAACGGGTTCATAAAAGGAAACTTTGAGTGCATCAAATTATGCTCTCTCTTAAACACTTCAAAATCTTTAGATTTGAAACCTAAACTATCACTGGCCCGCTTGTTCTTACGAGAAGAACTTTTCTTGGCCGCGACAGTAGTAGTACTTGCAATATTCGATAAAGCATGGGTGGGGTAAATCACATTAACAGGCTGACGATCTGAAAGACCAGATTTTCCTCTTTTCTTTATTTTTTCTGCATAGTATCGGGATATTTTCTTCTCCAAAGGTTGTTTACCTTGGTGCAGAACAAATTTAAAAGTATTGCTACCTTTCTCTACTGACATAATAAAATCTACATAATCAACAGAGACAATATTAGATTCAACTTCAACTTCGATAATGAACAGGGGAAAGGATGTAGACGGGAATAATTTAATCATGAAAAATATCAATCACGAACAATTTCACCAGCAAATATCAACCAGAAACCAGAAAATGAAGATAAGATTCTTACTTACAACAATGGAAGAATCAAAAAAATTATCAGAAAAAAGCTTAAAACCAACAGTATCAATCATAGATTTTCCAGAACTATTATTGTTCATCATCAAAGTTCGAGTATACAAAATCAACAGATTGAAGCTATAAATACTTCAGAATCATTATTATCATTATTATCATCATTTATTGATCATTAACATTATTATCATCATTTTTCAAACAAATCATAGAAATAAAGTTAGAATAAAGCCAGAAAATAAAGATAAGATTCTTACCTGCAACAATGGAAGAACCAAAAATTTTATCAGAAAAAAGCTTGAATTCAGGAAGAAAAGAATACCCAATCCCAATGAAAAGAAATCCCTGATTAAAAGAAATGATCGAGACAGAAAGACTGAATAATCAAATTCCAGGAATTAAGCAAAAGCTTAATGAAGAAGAAGACAAAGGGAAACAAATATAATAATTGAAGAATCTGATGAGATTTTACTTTATATGAGGATTTCGAAAAGCAACCGTCAGAAGAATAAAAACACATTAAACAGGGAAGATACATTTTATTGAATGAGGCGTGGAAATCAATAGGAACATGATAATTTTCCTCCCAAATTCAATTTTCTATAGAATATGAAAGAAAAAGGGGCAAATTGTGATTACTAAATCTCTACCATACACATGTCGAGATTTTAAAATAAAATCATCAGAATATGACAGCTCGAGAAGCACCAGATCGTGACCTAAAAGTCCTTTTTTATATCTCGAAGAAAAATCGACAGTTCAGATAAGTTCAACTGACAATCAAAACAAATAGGACAGATGACGCAAACTGACAGAAGCAAGACAGATGTCACAGACCTGACATCTTTACTGCATGAGAGACATGTATCGATCATGCATACTGCGGGACAGGAGAAGTCAAAATATGATATACAATTTCCTGTAGATTACATAATACATTTGTTCTGTGAAAAGCACGTGTCAATCATACAAAGTGCGGGACAAACATGATACAAATAGACATATGTCACAGACCTGACATCTTTACTGCATGAGAGACACGTATCGATCATGCATATTGCGGGACAGGAGAATTCAAAGTACGATATACAATTTCCCGTAGATTACATAATACATTTGTTGTGTGAAGATCACGTTTCAACCATACAAAGTGCAGGACAAGCATGATACGGATGGCTCAAAGCATGACACATCTTTCCCGCATACCACGTGCCAAACAAGCAACAACTTAGAAAAGATTATACGATCCACAACTCACTATACTTGCACCATAATTACAGGATTAATTATGTGGAAGAATCTAATTAGTCAAGCCAAGAAGAAGGACTGCAATGGGGATACAATTCGCCCAACATATGATCGCATAAATCAAAGAAGATCTGCATCGTGTCCTGCGACATGCAAAAAGTGTGCGGGACAAATAACTTAAAAGGGTGGTCGGAAAAATATTAAAAAGAGAAGATTGACTACGAAAAGAGAAGAGTAACCAAATTAAGAAAAAAAATTACAATTAGGTGAGGATTAATATATTATTTGATCATCATATGTAATCACTCAAAACTTCAATAAACAATCTTTTCACACAAAACTTTTTATGAATGATTCAATCAGATTTATAATATCTTTTAAATAATTAATTCATTTTATTATATTGATTCATTTGATTGTGCTACCGTATTTTCAGTAATTATATGGAATTTGTAGAACGTTTTTGTGCGGTCAGATCCCACCAGAAAACAAGACTTGCATAGTCAAATATAAAAGATATTTTCTATAGCAACTTACAAAAAAAAATTGGTTGGTTATCAATTATCTAATCTATTTACACAATGAGTCAAAACATGAAACCTTTACGTTTCTTTTCTGAAATAAATCATAATCAAACTCCTCAAAGAGAACCCATTTATAACTAAAACAAACCATATCAGTAAGCTCCATTGCATCTTTTTTTATTCAATGGCTTCATTATCATCACTTCCAAATTCTAGAATTTATACCAAAAAAAATTTAGTTCCTTCTATGAGATCCAATTCAAGAACCCATATTTCATTTTCTTGTGTGTGGTGAACTGATCGGTTTTTTATCAAAAGAGAAAAAGAGTGAGAAAGCAAAGGAAAATAAACAATTGTTTTCGAGAATTTATGCTGATTTTGAGAAGATTGGGAGGGAATTGAAAGAAACTATGAGTCCTAAAGAGAAGGGTGATTGGAAAGATGTTTTATTGATGTCTTTATCATTTGCTGTTTATGTTTACATTTCTCAAAAAATTGTCAGTGCTTACTGTCTTTGGAGTTCAATGCTTAAACATCCCTGGTAAACTAAGATAACAGTTTCTGCTTTAAGCATATGGCGCCTGATCTTATACCCAATAACAAATATTTTTAAGGATCGGTAACGTTGTAATATACTTCCTCCCGTCCCATTAATAAATGACCTATTCAGTTTTAAATTTTATTCCATTAATAGATGATCAATATTATTAAATAAAGATATATTTTTAAAATTATCTTTTTAATTGATTATTGTTAGTATAAGAAATATGTATAATTCAATAGTCATGTTTATATACATTACGTAGGTGTTTTAAAATGATTTTCAATGATATAAAATTTACGAATATCCATGGTATAGTTTAAAAGATATATAATTTCCTAATTTTTACTAATTATTATCCATAAAAGTATAATTGAAAAAAATATTTAAAAATACTCCTCTTTTTTATTGTCTTAAGAATTATATAATCTTGAACTAGGTCATCTAATAGTAGTGGGACGTAGAAAGTAGTTCTATGGTTATATTCACTGTGTTGCTTTTCACTTCGGTAAATAACCTCAAATAAACAATCTGTAATAATAAATTTGAGGCGTATATATATATTCTACAAGTACTAAGTTATTCTGTTGCTTTAAATTTGGTGCTGCATTTTGAACAATAACTTGATTAAGCGCTGCATATTTTTTTTATTGAAAATGGCAATCAAAATCAGTACACAGCTTCAGAGTTTAGGCTTTTACTTACTAATACTTGAGAAAATCGAACACTCCATCCAAACAGATACTGCAGTCAACTTGAATTTCCCCTCGTGTTTATAAAACAGCATAGTGAAGTGGCTAGGAACACTCTTAATCTTTAATCTCCAAATGAATGACCAATATTGGTTACTATTTGAGTTTTAAGGTTCATCCTCTGCAACCTGTCTGTTACATTCATCAAATCTGTGATCATAAAATCATTGTGACAGATTTTGGTTAATCAAGTGAAAATAAAATTCAGTGTTGGTTACTCGAACATATCATTATATTAACTGGATTTAAATTATTTGGAACCAACATGTACACATACAAATGTACAACCATGACAGACGAGAAGAATGCTGAGCTTTAGGTTTTTGAGCCTCGACAGACAAAGAAAGCGATACATACATTTACTAACTGTTTTTACACAGTCTTCTTATCCTCCTTTTTGAAGTCGGAATCAATAATCGTGAAGCTCCTGCAATACAATGGCTGTCCTTGTTGTTGCCATCTCCTTTTAAGTTTAGGTCCAGTTGCAAATTCTGATATCTTTTCAATCATCTGTTCGGATGAAATCTCTTTCTTTTCAGGGCTCGGCCCGAAGATACCCTTGTAGAAATCTTTTTGCTTCTGTTTAAAAGCTTTCTCTTGTTCAACAAGCAAATGCAATTCCTTGGCTATTGCTTTCTCTTCAGGTGCATATTTACGAGCCTTTAGAAAGTCATCCCTGGCAGCATCTGTTTGCCCGAGTTCTGCCCTAGCTTTTCCTCGCCTAAACAATGCTTTTACATTCGTTTCATCCTCAGTCAACACCTGAATCCCAAAAATGAAACCTACTTAGAGCCCACTCAGAAGGAGTAGCGTGTGAATACGATTGTCAGGAAAATGAATAGTAGACAAAACAAAAACAAGGAATGTAAGATTGTGCACGTATAATTTTGCAGGAAAATAAGATTATATAAGGTGATGCCAAAAGATCAAAGTTCTATGAGGTTCAGCTGATCAGGATGTATATCAAATTCAAATCCATGGCCATCTCGAAGCATCTCCAATCTCCAAATGTGGTGTAAACAGGACATATTATGATGGTTGCAGCGTAATACAGAAAAAAAAAGGGACTGAAGTAATTCTAAACTATTGTAAGGTGCACCTCTAGTGACAAACTAAAATGGATACACAGACTTGAATGCCATGAAAGAATTGAACTCACGGTGCTGCAATGTATCACCGCCTCTTCATAGCGCTTGAGTTTTATTGAACACATTGCCATATTGAGGTGGCACGGGGTCTTCACATCCACAGCCATGGCTCGTTGCTTCCCCGATAATGCTAACATAAAATTACTCCCCATGTATGAAATCGCCTGATGAAGTAACATCAGCAAAAGTTCCTATACAAACTTGGAACAAATATAAACGGAATGGGAGTAAAATGATAGGAAGAAGATCATATCAGCTAACCATTTTGTACTGTTCCAGAGCCTCCTCCAGTTTCTCGTTCTTGAAAAAAACATTTCCTACCATTTTTTTTATATCTGCAGCTCTGATCCTTTCCTCCACACTCATGTCACTAGGTGCTTTTACCTGAAACAAGGCACCAAAAATATGTGCAGTTATTAACTACAGACCTCAGTACTTTTACCCACAAACCATGCTACTATTGTTATCCAAATCTAGATTCAAGCAAACCAAAGTTCAGAAACTCATTCTACATCCATGGCTAGTGAATCTTACATTTTTTGGTTTTTGAAGGGTATCCGTGTTAGAGTTGGTCTGGGAAAGATTTTCTGCACCCACAAATGCAGCATGTCAGCAATGATTTTATTATCACCATCTGAATCTGTAACATGAATGAAACATCACCAATTTTTACACTAATTCTTAAAATCAGATATACAAATACAGTTTCACCTTCATAATATACATTCAATAGATTCGAGTTTGATAGGTAGGAAAGAAAAATGCATTGAGATAGTATTTCCAGCCAACAATAACTTTATGAGTTTAATGCACAAAGCCTTAGGTAATTCTCAACATAAGAGATAAGAGTTATCATGTGCAAGTACAAGATTTTGGAATTTAAGCTTCATATGGGAGTCTTTATCAGTGACCTAAGCATATATACATTTTCTCACTAGTTCCATTTTTGAACTCAACACTTATTCACAATCTGTCTCAGGCCTATTATTGACCAGTAAATGAAAAACATATTGGGATATAACAAATCTGTTTAAAACGCCCTGACTGAGGAAACAAATTCAAGGGTTCAAATGATGTATTACCAGCTGGAACACCCTTCATCGAATCTAAAAAACTCTCCTTTCCTGTCTGCAAAGATCGTCAAAACCCCACCACAATAAAATCACATCTCAGAAAAAGAATTGATCAGAAGATAATGAAAACTTATGTTAATTGAGATGAAAAACAAATGAAAAAGGCTTGACTCATTTGCAAGAAATTTCAAAGACCATTTTGTCTTTGTGGAATTTACCAGAAGACTTTGGGGTTTTGAAACATTAAGAAGCACTGCAACACTTTGAAATCCAGGAAGACAGGAGGAGGAGGGAGATCGATCGAGATGATGATGGGAGGAGGAGGAGGAGGGGAGGAGGAGAAGGGAAGGTGAGTCCTGTAGTCCTTCTCGTTTCTCCTCTCAAGTAAAATTCTGCGACCTGTATTATTTCCTGGCTCAGAGCTTCCACGGTCATGAATTGAGTGAAGAGTAAACCAAAGACTAAATACCAAATTTTTTTATAATATTTTATCTGAAATATAACAGGAGAAGAGTAAATTTTAATCAGGCGGAAGACTAAGTTAACGCCTGGCGTTGGGCGCATATATAAGGATTCTTTTGTTGGAATGGTGTTGTATGAGCATATGCCAGTGAAAACGTTTGGTTGGGACGGACACTGGATGAACGCTCGGTGGGAGACGCATCCCAGAACAACGTCTGATGGTAGATGCACACGTAACAGCACGCCCAAGTGACAGGTGTGGGTGTAGACTAACGCCTGATGGGGTGTTACCTTAGTTATACGCCTGGTGAATCTTCTACCTCGTGCAACTGGTTCGTGTGCATCATGAATACGGGCGTTACCTTAGCCGTACGCCCGTTTTATAAAATGGTTGGCTAGAGTAATGCCTGCTACTATGTTCTTCATCATACGGTGGTCTAGGATTACGCTTCATCAAGCGGAGGCTTCTATGTTCTTCTCTTCTCCTCTCCTCTTCCAGACTCTTCTAGATGCCTACCACTTCAACGCCTACCACTTCAACCCTCCAACTGAACCCTCATCTCTTCTTCTCACCCTCTTTTCTGATTGAAAAACGCTAGCAAAACCCTAGCAGCAAAGAAACAAAATTTATCAAAGTTAGGTTTATCTCAAGACAAGGTATGAAACTCAAACTTTTATATGAATTTTAATGGATTTCATAAGTTTAAATTATGATTATTGTAATGTTTTGTTAATTAAACTTGTATATATATGTTTAAAGATTAAACATATAATTATGAAATAGACATATTAGGTTTTACAAATTGTAGTTTTGCAATTGGGTATAATTTTTTCTAGGGTTTTGGAAGTTGTAAATTAGGTTTAAAAAATTGATGAAATTAATTGATTTGAATTTAGAATTGATTAAGTTGTTGGTTAATTTGAGTTGGGTTATGGTTAATTTTAAGTTCTTGATTAATTGATTTCATATGAACGTTTATGAAATTTTGGAATTATGAATGTTTATATTCCTTTATAATGAATGTTTATGGAATTATAAAATTAGGGAATTATGATGAATTTTTTTAGAGTTGATAATTTGATTAGTAGAGTAATTTGTGAATCATGAATTTTGTATTTTGGATGATTTATGAATGTTTGTACATTTGATTATCTAATTAGAGGCTTACTTTTCTAATGATGAAATTTGTATTTTTGTGGATTAATGGATTAATGTAGAGTTTTATATTTGTGCATTGTGAGGATTACTCTTAATTTTGAAACTTGTGTGTACCGTTTGCACAGATGTTGAGCAATGTGACGACGAGATTCGTTGGTCGAAAAAAGAGGAACAAGAAAGCTAAAACCGTTGAGGATCCATAAGTAGACCCTACTACTGAAGAGGTATCTGTTCCCGGATTAGCGAACTACAATATCATGGAAGATGCTCAGAGTCACGCTTCAACAAATATTACATATTCAACCGATTCAAAATTCAAGTACATACATCGTGGTTCCCTCAAATCGGTCATTCAGACCTATACAGGTATTATAAAACACATCCCTAGGGTTAAATACATAATTGAAAAGGCAGGATGAGAAAGTTTATTGACCATGGATGTAGTAGATTCGTCACATGCATTGATTGACTATCTTGTTGAGCGTTTTTGGAATACAACAAACACTTTTCACTTCTCCTTTGGTGAGATGGGGTTCACACCGCTTGATTGGGTCATGTTGACAGGATTAAGTATTGGTGTTGGTAGTGATATTCCATACGACCCGGCGAAGTACCAATTTGAATATGTCCGGATGCATATTTTTCCAGAAATTAAAGATACTGAAGTTTATAAAAGAGAAAATATTCCCGCGCAGTGGGTTTCAGATGCAACTACAGTTGCATTTTTGAGCACATATTTTGATCCAGGAACGTTGGTTGCGGCTAATGATGATAGCATACTTGCTGAGAGAGTGGCCATAGCCTTTTGTATGTATGTTTTCGGACAATTTTTCTTTTCGAATGCCAAAAACTATATTGATGCTGGATGGTTAGCTGCTTTTGAGGATCTTAATGCAGTTGGCAATTATGACTGGGGTGGTGGTACTTTTGCGAAATTGTATTCGGGACTCGGAGCATCTGGCAGGGGACAAAAGTCACTAGCCGGACCCCTCTAAATATTGGAGGTAAATTTCTTAATTCTATTTATACTTCCTTTAAATGTTTATTTGATGGTAATTTATTTATTTGGTTGTTGTCTTGATATACTAGTTTTGGAGGTAAGAATATCTGGGCATATGTCGACCAAAGAACCCAACGAGTGATAGTGAAGCAGTATCGCCTAGAAGTTCTCAGTGGAAGGGTACAAGAAAGAAGAGTATTGATATTGTTCACTCTAGGACTTGTCTTAATCAGCTGACTATAGACGATGTGACCTGGCGACCGTGGGATTCCGCCATCTTAGTCCTTGAAACTGATGTTGGACAGAAAGCATCGAAGCTCTCAGACAAAAGGGTTATATTTTCTTGTCTAAGCAATGTGAGTTGATAATTTATTTTGATACCACTTTTCTTTATTTCTTGGATTTTTGGATAATTATTTTCTTTATTTTTTGATAGTTATTTTCTTTGCACATCATAACGTGTACCCCGGAGAACGGTGTTGGAGGCAAAACCATTATAATTTTGGCATTCCCAGGAACCCACCTACTCGTATTGCCAACCTCAATAATGACGAAGCAAATCAGCTGAGGGAAAACGATTTTGTCGATACAACAGAATTAGTGATGTTGTTTCGTATGATTTGTATATTGAGTATTGGCGACATGTAACTAACTTGCAGAAATATGCCACCAAAGTCGATTGGGAGGTCGAAACATATGGGTATGTTGGTGACCGTATTAAACACACATTGAAGAACCTGATGGATATGTACCCATTCCGCCTCAACAACAATTATCATACGTAAGTATACAAAAAACTTGATTTTTTTGAGTACATAAAAATACGTTAGAATGTGATTTATTTATTTTCATAACAGGTCGAAGCTTATTTTCTGGTTCAACAATATGCCGATTTTACGCAAGAGTTTCGTAAGTTTACATTAAATGAAACAAAAGAGAGGATGGAGTTTATCATGGCAAAAGATGAAAAAATACGGGGTCTACATAATCACAAAAACAATTTGGAGTTACAACTGGCCCATTTTCGTACGCAACAACCACCCCTTGGGTTTGACACTTTTTCTCAAACTATGCCACCACAAATGTGGAATACCATGGTTCAGGGATCATCATCAACAATGTTATCAGTTAATTACACATCGAGAACATCTTTGCCTCCTTTTATGCCACCGCGATCGGCGCCTGGGAATCAAGATACAAATGAGTAGTCTTTCATTTGCATTGTATTGTCATTCAAACAAACATTTATTATCTTTGATTTATCTTTTATCTGATTGGAATTGTCATTTCAAAAGATTTTTCTTATATTTTCTTTTTCTTTTATCTGCTTTGTGTTGTCATCTCCAAAGAAAATTTTAATCTTTGTTTTATCTTTTATATCTGCTTTGTATTGTCATTTCAAAAAATATATTTAATTTTTGCTTTTTCTTTTTATCTTCTTGGTATTGCCATCTCAACCGACACTTCTTATGTTTGATGCGTCTATTCACCCTACTTGCCTCAACTCAGTTAATTTTTAAAATACCAAGACTGTGTAGTCATATCAACACTCAAAGACTTATCTTAATATGCCTATAAATTAAACACTCGATTTTCCAATTATACAAACCAAAACTGCAAATATCAACAACCAATGGCAGACTATGAGAATAACATTGACTATTATGCTTCTTGTTCTTCTCTTCCTCCTCCTCCTTCTTCTTTCTTCTTTCTTCCTTCTTCTTCTTCTTCTTCTTCTTCTTCTTCATCTGGTGATGATGATAATAATAGTTTGTACTCATCAGACGAAGATTTAGTTGCATTGAGACAAAATAACCAAGCAGTCACTTTGGGATTGATCGCTTCAAGTATGAAATGGCCTCATACTCGTATCCAAATACCAAGAGAACGTTAGGCCGGTGCAATACTTATCTGGAAAGATTACTTTTGCAGAAACCCTACGTTTCCACCTAATGTATTTCGTAGAAGATTTAGAATGTGGCGAGAATTGTTCAACCGTATATTGGGAGATATCATAGCAGTAAATAATTATTTTGTTAAAAAAAAATGTTTGTGGCTTTCTTGGATTAACCCCTCATCAGAAAGTTACAGCAGAAATACGAATGTTAGCTTATGGATATGCGACCGATGCAATAGATGAGTACTTACGCATTGGAAAAACCACTGTTTTGGAAACAACTCGTAGGTTTTGTAAGACGATTGTGCATTTGTATGAGAAAGAATATTTTCGCATACCAACTAAGCGTGATGTTGAACTGTTGCTTAAGGAGAACAAAGATAGGGGATTTCCAGGGATGCTGGGTAGTGTAGATTGCATGCATTGGAAATGGGATAAATGCCCATCGGCGGAATCAGGGGCTTACACTGCGTACAAAGGGAGTGAAAGTATTGTGTTGGAGGCAGTGGTTTCATATGATCTCTGGTTTTGGTATGCCCTGTTCAAACAATGATATTAATGTGATGAACCGTTTTTATATTTTTAAAAAGCTTATCAACGGGAAAGCACCAACAGTGAACTTTGTGGTAAACGGACATCCATATGATATGGGATATTATCTTGGTGATGGCATATACCCAGATATTGCTACTATTGTGATGTCTATTAAACATCCAGATTCGTAAAAAAAAACAGAAATTTTCAGCAATGCAAGAGGGTTGCCGAAAAGATGTAGAACGAGGCTTTGGTGTACTGTAAAATCAATTTTCCATCGTCAAGCAACTTATAAGAATGTGGAGTCAAGACGTACTTGCATATATCATGAAAACTGTTATCATTTTACATAATATGATAGTGGAGGATGAACGTCTACCTGTTGATTGGCCACATGAATATGATCAACGCCGCAACCATGCACCAGTAAATATTTCAAGACAACATAGTGCTGAACTTTCGAGAATAAGAGTTGAGCAACGCCGACGTGCAGTACACAACAAAGATACGCATATTCGTTTACGAAATAACTTGATCGAACACTTACGGTCATATTTGGAGACGAATAATATTTTCGGAACCATGCGGATAGGTTTTGTGGGTATATCTCTTGTAAACTCTCCTGAGACACCACTCGGTCGCTAGGGGCACCTAGGGGTTTAAAGGCTTGTTGCACATGCTAAGTGCAGCCGTGATGCCTGCGAAAGTGAGTTTAGGATTACTTTTTAGCTCTTGTATTATCAATATGCTTACTATGTTGTAATGAATAAATTAACGGAAGTATCATAAATAACCAATA
This sequence comes from Papaver californicum, assembly GCA_023531435.1. Classification (NCBI taxonomy): domain Eukaryota; kingdom Viridiplantae; phylum Streptophyta; class Magnoliopsida; order Ranunculales; family Papaveraceae; genus Papaver; species Papaver californicum. The sequence continues at coordinate 68,772 of JAJJMC010008698.1, read as the reverse complement.
TCACTTATTCAGGAAAACAATACACCACTAGACTCATTTTCGCCGGAGTCGCGGTTGCACTTAGCACGTGCAACAAGCCTTTAAACCATTAGGTGGCCCCAATGGACGAGTTATCTCTCGTGAGGGTTTACAAAGAGATATACCCATAAAACCTATAATCAAACCTTCAACGAGTGGTACAACGCCCTGGATGATGATCTAAACATCTTCGAAGAACAATCAACACAAAAGGGTTGTATTTTTCCATCACCCTTAGGATCTCGAAATGAGGTTGGTACCTCAAATCTGAACTTTTACATCTTCTCTATTCCTCAAGAGATCTCGCAACAACTTCTTCATCAGTTTCATTCCTAATTCTTCTTTCATTTACCTTAGAGGTTAAAGTTAAAAACTGTAGTACTGCCCTTCTTATTTCCTGAAATTGACAAAAAATACCTGCTCTGTTCCGGTTATTAGGTTTACCGGTTTCATTACAGAAGTTAGTATGGATATGTTCTAACCATTCCATGCTCATTGAACCATTCATATGACGTTCATGACCCCTTGCTGGATAATATAATACTAAGTTTCGACAAAGAGATAAATCTTCCTCTATGGTAAAATTATATGCATTAATACTAAAATTTTGGTAAGCCATAATTCTAAAACGGAGAGATAAAAATAATCTTTGTATTAGGTTATTTGAAATGTGGAAGATGTGGTTTCCAAATAGGAACGAATGGGTATATATAAGGCCTTTTTTGAATGGAAATAATTTTTAAATTTTCAATAAAAGATTAAAGCATGATATTGAAAGAAGTGACGACTTTGTTTTGTTCCAGCCTAGTGGGTAATTAATAACAATCTATTCAATGGATGCCCAGAAAGACTGTGGACGCCTAATTATGAAAGGTGTTTGGTCCACGTGCAACGACTAAATCATGATATAGAAAGAAGTGACGAGTTTCTTTTTTTTGAGACTGGTGGGTCCATAATAACAGTCTATTCAGTAGAATCCAATATTTCAATTATTTACTTTGTCAATCTTAAAAATTTAAACAATCTCACTAATCTACTCTTGTAGGAGACAAGTAGATTGGCTAATATCATGAGTGTCTAGTCTTTTATCGTGTTGATGTTAATGCGAAAAAATGAGTCGTTGGTTTAATTTTTCATCTGACTTACTTAATTACTCGAAATTTAAAGTTTTCATTAATTCAAACAAAAGGTACATTGGAAGTTCATTAACATTTAAAATAACACCATTAATTCAAAACTAAAATGAAAATTTTAACATCTTAATACAATTCAGACAAAAAAAAAATATAAATCATAAAATTAGAAACTAAAATTGTCAATCCATTAATAAACATAGTAATTAAGGTTTCAGCTAATCCGAGAACGTTTTAAACTTGACTTCTCATTCTATGCAAAATGTCTGCCTTTCTAAGTTCGATGTACTCTTTTGCTACGGCATCCAACCCGGAGACATCCATCATCATTATGCGAAACTCGTCGTCTGCTTCTTTCTTTGTGTCAAGTTTTTTTTTCCTAGCTTGTTTTTCATCATTTCCTGTTGGCCACTGGATTTTTCTCTCCCTGTTTTCTTCAGTCGTTTCGCCTCTTTTTTCCCATATGATGGTTATATGTGTTAGGTATATCTCATATTTATTCATCGCCACTGGAATGGTCTTGACTTGTTTCCTGTCTTTCCCGGTCTTCCTCGCCACAGAATCTTCTTCAGCTTGTGATGAATCGAAAACAATGTCGATCGTCGTGAATATTTGATATTTTTTAACATAATTGCGTAACACTTTTCATGCTTAAGTATTTTGCCACCACTAGCTTCCTTGAAAAGCTTACTTATTCAATCTCTTATTGTTTTAAAAAAAGTTTAGTGGACGATATACAATTCAAAATAATAATGTACGGGATAAAAATTAAACGGGTACTTACCTTTATTTTGGGGCCCCATCCAGTATGGTGTTCACGTTCCACTTGCGCCTCTTTTGCAGAGTAAAGCGTCACATCTTTACTTATTCCCTGAAATCGTTTCTGAATGGAGGTCCAAGTGCGCTCCGGCATTGTAGGTATGGCTTCTTTCATCCCACGTAAGATGCAAGACCATAATTTTTCTTCTGATTAATCGGAACCAACACTAGAATCTTGAGATATTGATAAATGAATTCTACACATCGTTACATCTTCAAATGTAGAAAAATTTGGACCTCGTGGTTTTGGTGCCATAATTCTAACTGATTTGAAAGAAAAATATATGAAACTAGTGAAATTTTTCTCGTATACAAATGAAATGGGTTAGTAGTATATGAAATACTCAACCAATTCATTTATATAGGTACATCAAAAGATAACCTTTACAACTGTAAGAAATCTCAACGGTTATTACAAGAGGCGCTCATATACACCACCGCCCCACACAGGCGTATTTTTCGCTAACGTTTACAAATATGCGCAAGTTTGGATAACGCCCACAACAAGCGTAAATTTGGTGCACGCCCAAGATAAGCGTAAATTTGGTGAACACTTAAGTACCAAGCGTACACAAGGTTAACGCCCAGCTGGACGTGCTCTTGCGTGAACACCCAATACATGCGGCATTTTCTTTCACGCCTGGATCATGAGACGGTTGTCTAGGATTACGCATGGCACGAGACGCACAGGTAACGTCACGCCTGGCACAAGTAACTTCATGCTCCACCATATTCGTGTTTGGTCCAGTTCTCGGATCAATTTTGATCCCAAACAGTAAAAAAAACTGGACCAAAACCCAAATATAGTCCCCCCACTGTGGATGCTCTTAGAAAATTGAAACATGTATTATTTCCTGGCTTAGTTGGGCTAAGAAAATTGAAACCTGTATTATTTCTTGACTTAGTTGGGGGCTTAGGAAATTAATAGGAAGTTGTAGGAAAATATAAAATAGGGTCATCCAATAGTGATACCCCTACCCCTTAGCCATATATTTTTATAAATGGCTAAACTACTCCCGTATGATTAGTCCTAATATATGATTAGGTTAGGTAATTAATTATATTAGATTAATTATTTGGATTATGGTTAAGATTAAAATTAGAAAAAAGAAAATTTTTTATTAGTGGAGAAGAAATGGGGCTTTTGGAGGGAAAAAAGTTAAAACTAGGGTTTGAGAAATGAGTGATTCCAATGCTCCAAATGAAGAATCCTTAGCTCAAAATCGATTGATAAACTAATAATATGTATGAATAATCGAATTTTTGGTTAAAACCGTCGAATCATTGTGGGAAAGGAAAGACATAGGGAAAGAGTCGTCATGGTCGTGAGGTTAGTACCATGACGATAATTCATAGGTCGTCATGGTCGTAACATCCAACAATGATGATCCTTTCCTGCAACTTGACCAGGCTATGAAAAATCGTCATGGTAAGAAATATTACCATGACAACCTTAAATATTACCATGATAAAACTAATTATGTTCTTCTCTTCAGTGAAAATAACCATTCAGAGTCGTCATGGTTTAAGGTGAAAACGATGCGACCTTAACAGACTCTTCGTCTTCAATGAAAATGAACAATAAGGGTCGTCATGGTCAAAAATCAAAGATCATGACGATTTTTCATACTTTTAACATGCTTATAAAAAGTTGTCATGGTCTAAGGTTTGCCACCATGACGATTCAAAAAATTTTTTTGGAGGAAATATGATCGTTAGGTATTGGAACAGATGAGAAGGTGAATGATTTTGGGTTTTGATTTTTAGAATAAAATGGGGGCTGGTAGAATTAAGTATAATAGGATTTTAGGATTAGTTATTAGGGAAGGGTAAACTGGTATTTACACCACCTTTTGACACCCCTTTATAATTTATGGAGTGTAAGGAGATTTCCAAATACCCCTATTAATTTCACAAACCCCCAATTTATTGAGGTATTATTTTTCCTTCACCAAGATTTGGGTTTCTTCAAGTGGGGGCTAAATAACCATTTGTTAGGGACTGCAGAAGTGGATGAAGTCATGAAATAACACAACTGACAGTGTTTGTTTTTAATGGGATGGTATAAGCGAATGCGAATTTTCTAATCTACTACTTCTGTCACAGAAAAAATACTATCATTTCCTATTTTATTTTAGTATATTTTTAAGTTAAACTAAAATAAAAATAATAGTATATCTTTTATTAGGACGGAGGAAGTATTTTAAATTGAATCATTTCCTTCAAAAGATGCAAATGAATACGCAGCAATTACAAATGTGAATGTCAAAGCAGTTTCATGGGGTATGTACTTGAGGCCAACAATACAGTTTTACATGTCCGGCATGTTGTTGAAGGGCATTACGATTATTATTGTGATGATTATTCAGAATAAGGGATCCTTTTAAATTATCCCACAAGTACAATTTATCTAACAAATGAATCATGAATTTTGGGATGTTTGGTAACCATTATAATAATGGATTATCAACCCATAATCAGTTATTCCAGCCCATAATTTATTCTATGGGTGTTTGGTAAATTTTATATTAATTAGTTATTTGAAGTATAATTGAAAAGGTCCATTATTTTCATAAATAGAAAAAACTTAATTATAAAAATTATAATAATCGATTTTTTATAACAAAACTCGTCTCTCATGTCTTCCATTTATTTCTCTCACTCGCTCTTTCCTCCCTCTTGGTCCCTCCTCCACCCTCAGGTTCTTCACTTTCAGAGAAGAGGAGGTGTTGAAGCCATATTCCACCACCACTCAACCCTTATTCTTCTTCTTCTTCCTATTTTCTGATATCATTCGTGATTTACAAATACTTAGAAGTTTGAATCGAAGCTTCAACAACAAACCCTAAAAACTTGGATCGAAAAAATGAGTGAAAATCAGGGTTGGACTAAATAGGTATGACGTATCACATTGCCTCTTTATTAATCTTTGTTGATTATGATAATATGTGTTACATTGTTTGAGTTTTGAAAATTATGGATTTATAAAATCAATAAAATTTGAGGATTTTTAAAAATAAGGGTTAGTTTGGTTTGTTTAGATATTACTGTGAACTGGGTTAAGGTTAATTTCAATTAATGTTGTTGATATCTATTTTTTTGATTTGAACTTGATTTGGGTGTTTTTCCAATAATTGGAATGGTTATTTTTACAATCTGCTTGTAAGAAAGGTACTCAGCATGACGAAAAGATGTTTTTTTCATGAATTTTTGTTGTTTTATTTTTACTAAACAAAATCTTAATTTATATATCTATATAGACATATGTTATGTCTTTGTGGTTGAAGAACTTCAAATTCAGGTAATTATCCTAAGTGGGTTTTTAATTTGTGTTTCATAACTTCAATTAGGGTTTTCAACGGTTGGTTTTCTCTGCTATTTTTCTTTTATATACCTATTTTTTTTTTGTAAAATTGCCTTACTGATATTGGCATAGACTAAATTTTGTGTACTAACATTTTCTTAACAATTGAATTCAATAGAATGTCAACTGAAACTGCCAAATGGACTGTTAATATGGAAAAAACCTTGTGTGAACTTCTGATCACTCAAATGCTTGGTGGTAAGAGGCCAAAATCTTTTTGAAAGAAGCCTGGACTGAAGTCAAAGATGAGCTCAACAAGAAATATGAACATAATTTGACTATGGAGTAAATTAAGAATATATATAGTGTATTGAGGGGTAGGTACAATGAAGTTAAGAAACTCATGTCCCTTAGTGGTTTTGAATGGGATCCCGAAGAGAAAAAAATTATAGTTGATGACGAAGGAGTGTGGGATGAATATCTCAAGGTAAATTGATATCATCCTCTTTGTTGTTATTATGGGTTGTATTTTTATTTGTGACTTGTTGTAGGCAATAGATAATTTTTACTGTTTTGATGTAGGAAAATAAAAAAAAGTACAAGACAATTGGTTGCCCTATTTATGAAGACTTGTGTACCATTTTCGCTGATTCAACTGCAACAGGTTCTAATGCATATGTTTTCGCTGAAAACATAGATGTTTATACTCCATTGAAGTCCTCAAGGCAAGGATCGTCCGTTGTTGGATTGGAGGAAGTAAGTGAAATCTCAAACGAGAAAGCCAATGAAAGAGGAAAATGGAAAGCTCCATCAACAAATGATTATGGTCAGACTAAGAGAGCTACTAGTTCCGCTGGTTTAAGTGAAGCTCTGTTTGCTATTGATGATGCGACAAAAGCTAAATACGTTACTGATGTGGATAAGGACCTTTATTCCATACCAAATTGTACCAAGTATTTGCAATCTCTTGATGGCGTGAGTATACGAAGTCTAATGGGGGCGTTGGAGAAGTTTCAAGATGCCGGATGGAGACAAGTTTTTATGTCACTATATCCTAGTAATCAAAAGTAATGGTGAAGAATCTTGGGTCTTAGAGTTTGCGAGAGTTCTTAGAGTATTAGGATAATGTTTATGTCATTTGAACCTTCGTCAAAATGGTCGTTTTATTTTTAATTTGAACTGGTTGTTTTTGTTTGTTGTGAGAATGCTAAAGACATGGATGCTAAGTAACCAGTAGGTTTACTGATTATGGATTCACTTATTAATAGATTTGGTTATGGTAACTTGGCATTATGAATATGATTCTTAATCTTTGTGATTTAGTTAGTACATTGTGTATTTTGTAATATGTAATATTTATTGGATTTGTTGTGTAATCTAAAATTGGTTCATGGTTTTTGAGGTCAGAATTATCTGACTATGTTCTTGTTGTTTGCTTCTGTAGGCGATTTGTTCACCTGGAACAAAGAAAGGTGATATATTCTTAGCAGACGTGAACACCCAGCTGAAACAGAAGAACATCACAGCTGATATCAAAGTGGACATAAATTCTCGGGTAAGACGTAAATTTTATTAGTTTACTTTACTTTACTACGTTTGTGTCCATGCTGTTATCGGTTCCACTATAGATTGCTTTACAAAGCTATGGAATTCTCGATCACTTCATGCATAATATCATAGTAAGCACAGAGACATAAAACAGTTGCTTTATTTTTTAATGCCTAAAGTCCAAATTCTAGTTGCTTAAAACATTCATGTACAAAGACATATTTTTTTCTGACCAGCATAAACAAACCTGGGCAAAGAACTTTAAGTGTTGTGCACCGAGCCAATGGTCATGCCAAAAAGAAGATGCATGGTGTCTCCAGAAATGATAAGAATAAAAATAAGAAAGAACTGTTTTACTTTTCAGTTGAACTCGTCAAGTCTTCCATAAATAGTCGCAATACGTTTTCCTTGTTAGCTTTGCTGACTAGTAGAACTATATGTCTGCCAATAATTTGTGTATTTTACTTCAAAATATTATAAATTGTGATAGATCTGTCAATTAGATGAGCAGTGGAAAATGTCTTAAACTTTACAATTCGTAGACGAAACATCTCGATGTGGTAGGAGTCTCTTCCTCCTGTGATGAGAAAGGTAGTCTACTTTTTGATTGTAAGATGTGTGGATTTCCCCCCTTCAATGGTATTGACAATATTGGTAAAAATTATTTCATGTACACGGATAATCAGCTGCACGATCAAGCTGAAAGCGTCCTTTCTCTGAAAACTTTCATTCCTGCAGGAGAAACTAGTAGGTACTATGATACTCGAGAGTTTCTGGAATATCAAACAAAAAATCCACATGCAGGATGGGTGAGTACTGTAAGAGAATCAGTAAAATTCCTGTGAATCCTTTCCAACTTGAAGCTGTTAGAAATATGTTGGGAGTGGATCTATTTACAAACTTATATGTTAGTAGCCTTAAGAACTGAAAATAATCTCATTTTACTTGGGTTATATGCCTAAATTTTAAAACTTGTTCTCTTTAGATCTCTAGGAAAGTTGTTGTTCTCATGGTTGAGACATAAATTTTTTGTCTACTGTATTTACCTTTTACATTCCCTTGTTATCAAGTACAACTGTTGTTTCTGCCTGTATTGATGATGTTCTGCCGGTATTGATGATGAACTTTGTTAATTCACTGTTCCATTGATTATACCTACCATTTTTCGGGTGTATAATTATGACGATGAAGAATGAAAACTGATATACTACTGCTTTTATTTAAGAGTTTGAGAAATGATTATATAAGCTTGTTTAATTTCATATCCATATGTACTGAATTATTAGGATATGGACTCCGACGAAGAGCTTGAAGACCGCAGCTTATTACTTGTGGTTGGAGCAGTTATTGAGAACCAAAATGGTCGTACATGCAGGGATCCTTGTAAAACTTCTATACTAACGGGACATCAACACATGCAAGAGATTTTACACGGCCATCCGCGTAGATGTTATGAGCAGTATCGCATGGAGAAATTTGTTTTTCTAAGGTTGTCTCATATTCTAAGAGAAAGGGAATTGTTACATGACAGTCGATGAGTTACTATAGAAGAGCAGTTGGCAATTTTTCTTCTCACAATTGGACACAATGAAGATAACAGAATGTTACAAGAAAGATTTCAACATTCCGGTGAAACTATAAGTAGATACTTCAATGAAGTATTGAGAGCTATCATGGAACTTTCGAAAAAACTCACAAAACCTCCTTCTTTTTCTGAGACTCCAGTTGAAATTCTCAACAACACTAAATATTACCCATGGTTCAAGGTACATAGATGATATCTATCATAGCTTTGTCTTGTTGTTTTTTTTTTTTTCGTTTTTTAACTTATGTTGTAGATATCCATACCTATTTTGTAGGATTGCATTGGCGCTATATATGGAACTCATATTAAAGTCATTGTACCACTCGCCCAACAAACACCTTACATTGATAGGAAAGGAAATATATCTCAGAACGTTATGGCGGCATGTTCTTTTGATTTGAAGTTCACATATATTTATGCTGGGTGGGAAGGATCTGCAAATGACTCAGGAATTTTATGGGAAGCTTTGAGTAATAGAAGACTCATGTTTCCTCATGCCCCTAAAAGGTCAATTAATTTTAAAGCATATGTAGTTGGATTTTTTTGCATCCGAATGATCTTATATTCCCTGTTGTATTATATTTATTTTACTATTGCAATGTGTAGCATGTTTTATGAGTTTGAATGGTTTGGACTTGGTTCTGTTGTTAAATATAATTTTTAGATCCTATATCCACATCCAACATCCTTTGAGCCTGCACAACCCTCAGACCACATCAGAACGAGCTTCACTGCTACCGACATTATCACCGACCACCATCTTATCAGAAAAACCAAATTTCACATAATTCACCACTCCACATGTCACGATACCATTAGCATGAGGAACAATTGGAACATTTTCTACTCATGTACCCCTCAAATTATTAGCCCTGCTAGTATATGACAAGCCAACCCTTGAACATCGCCAGCAGCCAAAAACGTGATCGGTCCTTCTACTATACCAAAAACTTCCACCCCACCTACCACAAAACCAATACCCAAAAAAGCAACTGGAACCTCCTTTACACTAGTAGTCCTCCTACCATTAGGTCTTCCAGAAATAGATAGTACTTCAACATCTACAGCAATACCAAACGAAGTGACCAGTCCTTCAACAACACCAGAATCCTCCACCCCATTAGATAAAAACCAATATCAGGAATATCCACAAGAACTTCATTTATACTAATTTCAAGATTTTTTTGTACTTTCGTATGTCGTTATTGGTTTCAGATCAATATTCACGAAAAGTGATGATTAACCTAAGGTTTCGACAAGAATCTACAAAACAAAGTTTAGACGCAAATTTACTCTGAATATCTTTGAATGTTCATTGGTATAAGTTCAGGTCCAAAGCAGACCTGGTTGTGTGGTTTTCTTCAATACCTGAGCATGTATGTATCTACATTTACATTGATGACATTAAACTTTGACATGTACACAGTTGTATCAAAATATGGATATTTGATTATGAATTTTTTGTTTATGACCAAGAATTCTTAACTCGATGTTATTTTTTTACTTGCAGGAAAGTACTATGTCGTTGATGCTGGATATCCAAACATGTCTGGTTTTCTCGCTCCATATCGAGGAGTTCGATATCACTTGCACGACCGTAGGAAGAGGAAGCAATCGAAGGTTCACTGCAAAATAGTTATTTAATTTTGGGCATTCCTCGTTAAGGAATGCAATCGAGCGAAGTTTTGGAGTTCTCAAATCTCGTTTTCCAATTCTGAGGGATCCAACCTCATTTCCATACAACACCCAAGTACAAATATTAGTAGTAACATGTGCAATTCACAATTTTATTAGGACTGAGTCCAGGTCTGATGAACTATTTGCATATTATGCAAATGAAAATAATGTCATAGATGTTGATACGTCCCCGCCTGATGAACCCGCATTTAGTGGTATGTATGCTCATCAACAAAGAAGAAATGAAACCACATAAGAGATCAAATAGCCGATGCCATACATAGATTTAAATACCGAAACCAGCTATAATCAAATTGTTGATGTATTAAACCATGGTTAAATTTATGCATTTCTAATTTTAAAAGAAAATTAAAATAACAATGAAAAACATATTTACCAAACAACTTATCATATAAATTATTTTTTTTAAATAATCAATTATCCAAAAAATTATTTGTTAAAATTTATTACAATAATGATTAATATTATAATTATTTTTTAATTTATAATTATCTATAATCATAAATGATAATGATAATTTTTACCAAATAAGCTCGGCTCCTATTGAAAAGGAGATGGCAGCACTACTATGGCCAATATCAAAAGTATATTGATTCCGGTTCTTGACTAATCTACATCAATTCATGTTCAATCCTTAATGAATATGATTAAAAATAAACTTAGACAATTTCAAAAGTATATTGATTCCGGTTCCTGACTAATCTACATCAATTCATGTTCAATCCTTAATGAATATGATTTAAAAATAAACTTAGAGATACATAAATTGGCGAAAAGAGTTTATTGATAAGGATGCAAAATTTCAGTAGAAACGTAACATTAACCAAATTAGAAGTCTAATACCAAAAATTGGCAAGAATGCAGCCAAAATTAGTCTTCTTCTTGAGTTTTTATTATTTTTTCTTTCTATCCTCTTTTTGTTACGTCTCTCTCTGTTGCTCGTGTTATCTGTTCCCAAAAGAGAAAATTTGAGATTCAACAACTATCACGTCCTGGCCAAAGATGAAAATGATTTCCATACCTTTCAAATAAACTGAATTTGCTTGGCACCACAGAAGCTAGAAGTGAGTATATATATCCTGTTTTAAGGTTGTGATTCTTAGCCACGATGAGACAGCGCATCTGCGATATAATTCCTTGCTTTTTCACACAATATGTCGGGGTTGTTTCCTTCTATAGGCTTGTGAATAACAACTTTTACCACTCCAGAATTCAGTGAGGCCTCTTTTCCTACTGGCATAAGGTTGCCTGTTCCAATCAAAGTTATAGGTACAACAGGGACTCCTGTTTTTGCGGCAATGCTAAATGCACCTTTCTACACGTGAAAAAAACAAACATAAATTATACTTGAGAAGCCCCCGACAAGAGAAAAAGGAAACCACAAAAAGTTTAGGTCACCAGTATGAGTTCTAAAGTCGTGCACTCCTCATACATGTTATGAATTGGAGATCAAATGCTTGTTTAAAAATTTGGTGTTAGTTTTTATGACCTCCAATATAAGCATACAGAAGAGTTGGAAGACAGATTCCTGTACAGGTCTCACCTTAAAAGTACCAAGTGTCCCATCTTTACTCCGAGTACCCTCTGGAAAGAAAAAGACAGATGCGCCTTTTTTTACTAGATCGATACAGCGCTTAAGACAATCCTACATCAGAATGCTACGAAAATTTCAATCACATGCATACAATTTGTGAGGAGTAAAATGAAGTAATCGAAGAAAAGCATAAAAGAGGAGAGAAATACCACTTGACTTCTGCTGTCCATGCGCTTCAACGGAATTGTGCCTAGAAGGTACATGGCCCATCCAATGATTGGAAATAAAAATATCGAGGTCTTGCTTATAAACTTGAAGGTTCTGCCGAGAATCAGAAGAGGATAAATATCTAAAAAGCTTTGGTGGTTGGACACATAAACAGCAGGGGTATTAGGTGCAGGCAGATTCTCTAAACCCTCAAATTGAACACTCAGAAATGGATATCCGGTTATACTCGCCCAAATCTTGGCAATAAGGTGATGCCAAGTTCTTCGGTGTCGATCAAAAAGCATAACTAAAGGATGTCCCACAACCATCAACACAAAGAGAACAACGGCACTCAAGGAAGCTACAACATAAAAACAAAGTCATCTGATTTTGCAGCCCAATTGGAACTCTGACAATCAGAAGAAAAGAAGTGTTTCAGTTAGTAATTGGATGAACAAGATAAAAACCAGAAAAAAAACCACAGCAGAATCAAGGTTGAGGTGAAACCAGCTGTCTGATAGGCGGCACTGTGAGACCCAGCTCCAGCAAGTTCAGATCTGACTACAATATTTCTCAGGAACTGACGTCGCTTTTGCGAATTCATCCCATTACTTAGTCCAACGAAATCGGTTCTGTAGTCAACTTTGTGCCTTGCAACGACTACACTTTTCTTTGGAAGTCCATAAATGTTCACACGGGTAACTAGTAAAATTAAGAAAGAGCAGAAAAACAAGTTTACTTTTACAATGAACAGAAAGAAGGGAACAAGCCTGAAATATAAGAAGTACAGTGAAAAAAGCAAGAAAATAGTGAAGAAAAATTATGGTAGAAGAAATGCTTACCATTACCAACTGAATATGTACTTTGCTTTGGTAGAGAACGGATGGACTTGACTGAAACAAGAGGGAGAGAAGACGAAAAAGAAGCCGTGAAACATGAAAGAATTTCCATTCTGTTACTGCAGAGTAGATACCAGGTTACAACTTCAAGGGTAAGAAAGAGGAAAATCCAGAGCAGCCATATGATTGAGAAGTAACTTCTTCCTTGGAACGGCTTGAAGATACATTACCAAACAGTCATGGCTAGTCACGTATCTGTTTCCGCAGAGACAAAGATGCAAAGGTGTAAAAATGGAGATATTTTGTAAATAATTAGCTTACTATGGCCAAATTCTTAACTGATAGCAGGTAATTAATCCCTAAAAGCTAGACGGATAATATTCAACCACCATTCCTAGAACTACCTTGAGACGACTTAGATGCTAAGGATACACTATGACTGCCAAGATACCACAACTAGGTTAGGTTGCACGAAATTTGCCTCCTATATACCTACTTAAATTTCCACAGAAAGTTCTCTCAGACGTTCAGTTTATTCTTCACCTAAAATACTTAAAGACTCGGTGTCAGTACTGAAAGCAACTGAGCATCTATCCGCATTGCCATTAACTATTAACAAATAAAATCACCATGACATTATTAAATTCAAGAAAAACTTTGGAAAAAAAGAAACAAGTAATAATACCCAAATTACACACGCTATTCATATGAGTCATTCAAGTAATTGTTGAAATCTAATCGTAAAGGTAGTTCTATAATAAGCAATGAACGAGACGAATTTACTTACAGTAGAATAACGAGAAACAATTCCGAAGTCTTCGAAGAAAAATAGAAATCTGAATATATCTCTATAGAATTAATCGAACTCGGCTTCTATTAAGACGTACAGGTAGTAATTGAGAGCAGAGAGAAGGGGATTAGATTTCTAGGGCATTTCTCCAACTTCGATGCTTTTGCAAAATTCGAGTAGACAAAAACAGAGAAATGGATTCAAGGGGGAATGGAATGGGGTTTTACTGTTTACTGGGCAAAAACAAGGTAAAACTCAACTCAATTGGATCCCAGGCAAGACAACCTTGTCTGCCAAGAGTCAACTCTCCTCCTTTCTTATGTAGGATGGATTGCTTACCTTCTTTGCAAATGAGGGTGACCAGTTTTATAACTTTCAACACATGTTTTGATTTTACAATTTTGGCCTTGATATACTATTTCTGTTTCATTGGTGTCCTACTATTTTTATTTTTATTTTATTTTTTTTTGGTCCTCATCTAAAGAGGTTGAAGGGAAGCCCACCACAATTTTAAGTTCGTCAAGAGTAAAAAGTGAAGAGCATAGAATAAAAAGAGAACTCGAAAATGATAAAAACTTGGCACACTTCAACACTCATTTTGTGTGCGAAAAATCAAATATAAATGCTTAAAATGTTTAAGAACCAGGATACAATTGTAAGAACATTTTGTTTCCAAATTGCTGGAGTAAAAGAGATCAACAATACATTTAGGCCAAAAGTGAAAATTTTCTGTACATACCTTGTTAATAATGAAAAGGATTTCTACCCTGCTGAAACTAACAGTACATCTGAACAATTTATCTATGGTACCTGAAAAGCCGAATCGGTGTGTGTATGCAATGAAGAAGACTTAAAGATGCGAACAATTTCGACCTTAAAAACTTAAGTCCGTGGTAGTAGAAATATTTACTGTTCCTAGGAGGGCGATAACAAGTATCATGTGAATCTTGTCGTCAAAAAATAAATAATAAGTATCACGTGATTCCTGAGAAGGCTCTATCAGGCACTGGTGTCATTCTCATTACCATGAACAAGGTTTCTTGTAGTAGATTCCATCTGCAACAGCAATTCATTGGTTTCAGATTCCATCCTCATTTTTATATCCAGGAGCTTGCAGTGTTCTGTTTCTAAAACTTGAAGTTCTCCTAGCTTTTGTTTCCGTCTTTCCTCAGCTTCAACCAAGCACGGGTTTGTTATGCGGCTCCTGTACTCCTCTTCTAACTTTTCATTCTTAGCAATAGCAGCGCGTTTTAGGCCTTGAGCTTCTTCTCTTGCTTTGTCTGCTCGTTCTTGGAACATCTTAGCCTCTGCCTTCTTAATCCTCAGAATGCTCTCTAACTTAACTAAAACAGGGTTCTTATCAGCATTAATTCCCAATTCCAGAAGAGGATTCCCATCCTCTCTACTCTCAACTACATGTTCCCAATCCAAGATTGGATGAGCCCTAGCAGCAGTTTCTACACGAGGAGAAGCCATTTCAATAGGAGCAGAAGCTGCCGACCACTTGGTTTCTTGGATTGGACCGAGACCCCCGCCGCTACTCTCTTTTGCTGGGCTTTTAAGGGGTGGTTCCTTTGTAGAAAACGTTATACTGTTGCCCAGCTTCACATCACTTTCTGTGGCCAAAAGAGAAAACATTAATGCAGAAACCTCGTAGTTAAGATATAAAAGAAGTTAGAGATATAAATCTACGATATTTGTACTACTATAAGTAAAATGTATAATCAGTTTTTCATTCCTTGAAGCGCAAGTTGTATTGGAATTAAGCACTTTAATTAATGATCTTCACAAACAAATAACTCAATGCTAACATTAAATAGAGTCAAAACAACAAGCAGTTCACATGAAAGTGTCCACCCATTTTTACCTGTTTACAGGTTCGAATAATGTCTGTTTCTTTTCTAGGGGGTTTAGGCTCTTGTGCCCCTCCTTTTTTTAGTACTCTTTAATTATTAATAAACCCTTTTGGAGTTGCTTAAGATAAGAAGAAATGCTTCTCATAATGGATGAACAACAATAGGAACTTAAAAGTCAATCCCATTTATTTCACACACCATACTTCCTGAATATAACATACACACAAAGAAAAAATAACACCAGATCATAAAAAGTAGCTTGCGTACAAATAGTTCAAGCAACACTATGTTCCAAGAATTTATAAACAATCAATCATGCTCAAACTGCTTGGCTGGAGGGGCAACGAAGTACAAGAATATCCTTCTCCACATATATATGCCCTAATGTGACTAAGAAGAGGATACATGTACAACCTGTAGGTACTAGGTACTTGGAGATATTATGTTAGTAGGTAAAACCATATGATAGCTTATCTTTCAGTAATGTGGTATAATTCTAGCTTTATTTGACAACTTCAATACATAACTATTAAGAAAAAGATGGAACCAGATGGCTCAGAGAACTGAGCTTCATAGATGTCTGGAAGCAAACACTTATGAATATCACTGGGTTCTCTGAATAGGGTTGAAAGAAATATACAGTAGTAGGATAGATCTTACCCAGCTATGTAATACTTTGAACAAGAACAAAGTCCAAATAATGGATGGACACAACAAACTGATCCAGTTATGACATAGATATACAATTCCTAGTGATTTTTCTTCCTACCTTCTTTCTTTCTTGTTTGGAGTTGTTTTAAGTAGCATATAAGAACATTTATGAAGAATGTCCATAGATTAATTACCAAAGGGAAAACATATCATGGAGTTTTGGAACCATGGGAGGCATGCAAAGCATCCAACTGAAAAATTTGCACAAGGAATTGTCCAGAATTATCTAAAGTAGAGTCCCACAAGTAAAAAGAGGAGAAATTACCAGTCAAGAACCTCATAATAAAACTGTAGACCTCGGAAAGATTGGACTTATTTTTCAGTCTTGGCAACAGGTGACTGGCAATGTCATGCATTTTTCTCCCACGCCAATCATTGCTGGTAGCGAAGATTCTCTTCACATGTTTGAGTTCCTTGGAAAACGTCCCGGCTTCCCATTTCTTGGCACAAGTTTTGAATACTTCTTCAACAAAGCCAAACATCTCAGAAGGATGATCACAGGCAACACAATGATATTGCATCTCTATCCCTCCAAGAGCACCAGTGACACTCCGCCCATTCCTTATAAAAGATCCTCGTAGTGCACAATCCGTATGACACCAATGAAAGCACACATCACAGCCAACCCAACTACAGGTATTCCACGCCATGTCAAATTTTGAGCACACAAGACACATACAAGCACTACAGAACCCATTTTTCTGCAAGCAGATTTTGCAATCACACTCATTTACAGGAATCAGACTATGACAAGCAGGGTTTCGACATTTCATATTGAGAAAAATATCAGCTAAATCAGAAATAGGCATGTCATTAGAGAGCTGAAGAAAATCGTGCACGTTAGTTTTAAGAGCTACCAGTATCTCCAACTGAACTCGATGGGATTTCAATAGTGTCTCCAATGTAATGTCAGACCTCTTCTGCAGTACTTTCTGTAACGGCCCACACTTATCTTTATGCATCATCATCTCATAGGTGATATTCTTTAGATATGCTATAGACTGCTCTGTCATTTCTGAAAATCTACTAGCCATCACTTGTATCGGCTCTGAAACTATCATGGCAATGATCTTCTCACCAAAACAGGTTCCACTCATCACAAGCTTCTGTTCAAACTCCCTTTGTCTATCACTTCTGATTAGACTACGACTACTCTCAGTAAACGCTTTTTGTTACAATACTCTAACCTGGTGTTTTGAGGACCCATACTGTCAGTAAGCCTTATATCATGATGCTGTCTTGACTGTACTCCAGATAATTGTCTCGACAGACTTGATTGGGGATCGAGCCAAACAGGTACTCCACTACTGCTCCACTCAGAAACTTTATGCTTCAGTCCTCGTGATTCTTGAGGATTCAAATTGCCTTGGGATGTTTGAGGTGCATGAGGTGAACCATTTCCACTCAGTAAAATTCTCTGATAAAGCGGAACTTCCTTTCGATTAGGATCAAGTGAAGACTGTTTCCGCCATGTGCCGGGAGAAGCCTGATGAACCCTTTGAAATATAGGATGGCTACCAACAGATTGTTCATAGTCAAGTGAATTATGGGTCAGTGAGCAGCTTGGATTGTGTACAAACGTCTGAGAACCAGAAATGGAAATTGATGTTGTAAATGCATCCGAGCTTGAACGTAATATGGTTGGAAAAGATTGAGTACTCCTTGCATAACTAGGCAAACTAGAATCTGGTATTGGATCAACGGGAGCCAGTGGCAATGAACCACTAGGCAACCCTAAGCAAAGCTCGAGTGGCTCACTTTTCAGCTTCTCATTTTTATGTTTATTAACAACAGGACTGGGGAACAGCTCAAAACCCCTACTACTTGGTCCTTCCATAGCATCACCTCTGGAAGGCAGCAAACCCCATTCCATCCACTGACCAAGTCTATTAATATTAGCTTCAATTGAAGGTGAAACTGCCAAACTCTTACCTTTGTCAATGGTATCGTTTATGAGTGTCAGTGTTACATCAGGCGCTCTGTTTTCCGCTGCAACTTCTTTAACTGAATCGACCAAATTCACCTCCTCGGCCTTGATTTCTAGATCAACAATTGTTCCCACGTTCTGTAGTTCCTTGAACGGCAACAATTTCATCGTACTTTCACCCTCACTTTCTATCTTTTTACCTGGTTTTTTCAGTTTTTCATTTGTTGTGGGTACACATTCAATTTCTGGGATCACACTTCCTTCCAACTCAACTGCTTTTTCTTCCTCATCTTCTCTACTCCCATCAACTCCATTAACAGAATCGCTATCAGAATACGGTAACACACCTGTTTCCCTCACAGTACCAGGACATGTAAACAACCCTGGAATTTCTTCCTTTATATTAACATCACTAGTGCCTTCTAACTTATCTCCCAACATAGGTTCCGAGTCTTTTATCTCTGGGTCAATCTGGTTCTTGGACTCAAGCTCTTGCTTATCTGCAACAAGAATCTCAGGTATACATCTAGGTATTAGTTTTTTTTCTGGTTCAGGGGGTTTAGGCTTGTTTATGGATTCACTTTCAGGTATAGGTTCCAGCTCCCCTTCCTCCCTTTCACTGCTATTACCACTCTCTCTCCATACTTCGTCATTCTTCTTCATTTCCACACTCTTCGGTTGCTCACAACTTGATTCTTTCATCCGTGTAGGAGACTTGACAACATTCGTCGATGATCCCCGTGGAGATTTAACAACATTTGTCGATGATCCCTGCGGAGATTTAACAGCATCTGCCAACGACCCCTGCAGAGATTTAACAGCATTTGCCGACAGTCCCTGCAGAGATTTAATAACATCTCTCGACGATTTCTGTGGAGATTTAACAACATTTGTTGATGATCCCAGTGGAGATTTAAGAACAATTGTCAACGACCCCTGCGCAGATTTAACAGCATTGACCGACGATCCCTGCGAAGATTTGATAACATCTCTCGATGATCCCTTTGGAGATTTAACAACATCTCTCAACGAACCCTGCGGACATTTAACAGCATCTCTTGACAATCCCTTCTGATAATGCGCATTCACTCTATCTTTGGAAGCAATCTGACTGTTTTTAGTTCCTCCACTCGAATCCGAAGTATGTCTTAGAACTGCATCAGAATCTTTGTTTACACTTGATCCTCGCCATGAAAGTAGATTAGTTTCTTCTTGTCTAGATGAAACGCTTCTTTCTATCTGTAACCGATTTCTTTTTGACCTAATTCCTTTTGGATAGTCTCTTATAAACCCAAAAATACTGTCTGATTGATTAGAATGAGAACGGTCTCCACCAGCACACACATTTTCAGGTGAATAAATTGGAAATCCTCTATATTTGTCTCTCTCTTTATCTCTATTACTATAATTTCTGTATCTACCGAAGTTATTTTTACTGCTCGTAGGGTTGAAACCATCAGAATCATGATTAACTTGTTCTTTAAAAGATATAGAAACTTTGCGACCATCATCTATAGCCCTATCCTTTAAAGAAGTAGATGACAATCCTTTTCGTCCATTATCATAAAGTTTTCTAAGTGATGACGATTTTCTAAGCGATGACGACCGATCAAGATCTTGTTCACTTCTTCTCCTATGTCTAACTCTTCCTTCATCACTCCCACCAACTGAATCAAGATCATCATCTAAAAATTTCAATCTCTTCATTTCTAATAGATAGCAGCAGCACTCAGTTAAGTTTGAAACTTTCTATCCATTTGATATAGGAGATATATTTTATGAATAGGGTTAAATTATACAATGGATTCCACTCCAACCTAAGACCTGCAAGTAAAAGGCGCATAAATCTCCAAACCAGAAAATAAATAATTTATAAGACATAATTAGTAAGACGATGAACTATTTTTAAACTGCAACAGAACCATAAAAGGAGATACTAATAGCTGACAGTAGATCACATAATTGTATGACCCCGTCAAACGAAACCCATTATGATCCCAAATAGAATGAAATTTCTCATTGTACCAATTTGCAACACTCAGCAACGAAACCTGACAAGATCTTTCTGAATAACATAAAAAGGGAAATCGGGAACAAAGAATTCCGTCACATATGATGAATATAATTAGGTTTCAAGAAAATCATCTCCCACGGATTAATTTATTCCTATGGTTTGTAACATCCAATTTATTATTTATTATAATTAGGTATACGATTAGGAATTTGAGATTTGTTCCTTAGGTATTGAAATCAAAGAGAACTAAATTCAATAACATAAGTAAGTAAAAACAACTTAGTAGAACTGACCTTTCGCCTGTTATGAAACTTGAAATCAGTGCTGTTGATGTATTATTGGCTGAACAGCCTTCATTGAACTTTATAAGAAACAAAGAAAATTGACCAGAAGAAGATAATAAATCTCATAAACAAAAGTAAACGAAAGGCTCGAATCATTTTTGCCAGAAATTTTCAATACCATTTTGATTTTGCACTCAAATACCAGAAGACTTGGGAGGATTTGGGATAGTTAAGCTGCAGTGCAACGATGGAGTCGTTTGTGATCACATATAGCAGCCCAGAGGGGAAGGAAAGAAATTCGTCATCCTTTAGATTTTCCATCCGTATAACGGGGTGGCCCGGGTGGGTGTGGGACAAATAATAACCATTTCTTGTCAATGAGACGAGCCAAACGTGTTTCCATCAAGGATCGATCCTGTAATGTCAATTTCCCGACAGGTTTGCTTGTTAAAATTTTACTCCTTCCGTTTCTGGTAAACTGAACTATTCGGTTTAAATTTTGTTCCCTAAAAATTAAATTATTTTATTAAGCAAGATAGTATTTTTAAAATTATATTTTTAATTAATTATTAATTAATATAAAAAATATATATAGTTTGATAGTTATATTTATATTCGTTACGCATGTATTTTAAAATATTTTCCAACGATATAAAGTATCTATGACATAATTTAAGAGATACGATATTTATAGATTTTACTATTTTATTATCCTAAGAGTATGATTGTAAAAAATACCTAAAAATATCTCCCTTTTCTATATACCTTAAGAATTACGTAAACTTGATTTAGTTCAATTTATGAGGAACAGAAGAGTAAGGCATATTCGGTAGGAAGCAGTTTTCTTCGCACAAAAAAATTACATTTTTACCTTGAAATTCATGAAATTTATAGTCTGCTTGGACCAAAATAGTTAATTTTCGATCTCGGCCTGACAATTTTATCTCGGAGAAATTGCCTGAATCAGTATTATACTCCCTCGTTTCTTAAAATTGAGTTATTTCAAGTTTATATGATTCTTAAGGCAAGGAGGAGAGAGAGATATTTGTAGGTTTTTTTTTCAATTATACCCTTAGTTCAACCACAGTGGGCGGACTAAATGACGGACCAAACCCATATTTGGTCTTTGGTCCGTCCAAAATGAAAATTAGTGGGGCGAGTATAAGTGGTCTTTGGTCCACTTTCGGCACTGTTCAGGACCAAAAATGGTCTGAGAACTGGACCAAACGAGGTTATAGTCGAGCGTTGCGCTAGTCTGTCTCGTGCTAGGCGTTGCGCTAGGTCTCCGTCTGGTAGAAGGCGTAACGTTAGATCTACGCTTCATTTATCAGGCGTTAACCAAAACTACGTCTGATGAAGCGTTCACCCAACATTGCGTCCAACGGATCGTTATGGTAGGAGCACGCCCAATAAGAGGCGTTAGCCAAATCAACGCCCAAATCAAGCGTGCGTATACGTCTCCGCCTAAGTGTGGTCGTTTGTCTATAGCTCGCCTGCTTCAAGCGTGCGTATATGGCTCCGCCTGGTTGTGGGGCGTTACTCTGGGCGAGCGCCTATCCAGGTAGCCGTTGAGAGTTGGTTACCGTTGATCAACGACTATATTTTGGTTTGTATTTTTGATATACCTATAAATCAATTTATACCTTTCGTTCCCATTTCAAAACCACACCTTCACATTTCAAATAACTTAATATAAAAATTATTTTTATCTCTCCTTTTCATAATTATGGCTTACGAAAATTTTAGTATTAATGCAGAGAATTTTATCATAGAGGAAGATTTATCCCTATGTCAAAACATAGTATTATATTATCCAGCAAGGGGTCATGAACGTCGGATGAATGGTTCAATGAGCATGGAATGGTTAGAACATAAATGCTAACTTTTGTAATGAAACCGGTAACCCCAATAACCGGAACAGATCAGGCCTTTTTTGTCGATTTCAGGAAATAGGTAGGGCAGTACTACAACTTTCCACTTTAACCGCTAAGGTGAATGAAAGAAGAATTAGGATAGAAACTGATGATGAAGTTGTTGCCAGATCTCTGGAGGAACGAAGAAGATGCAAAGGTTCAGATTTCATGTACCAACCTCATTTCGAGATCTAGGGCGTCATACGACCCGTTGAAGGTTTGGTTATAGGTTCTGTGGGTATATCTATTTGTAAACATTCACGAGACATAACTCGTCCGTTGGGGCCACCTAATGGTTTAAAGGCTTGTTCCACGTGCTAAGTGCAACCGTGACTCCTGCGAAAATGAGATATCTTGGCGTTGTCATTGTCTTTTTTAGCAGGTTGACGGTCCTTTATAGAGGCTATGACCACACTAAATTTATAATGATGACTCTTTACCAAAAAATATCCACTCCTCTTTCCAATTTTACATAGATGTCGTATTGCTTTTCGAAAATCATAAATGGCTAAGCGTGCGCCCGTCTTAGTATTCCCACGTACCAGCTACACGTGTTAGAAAAATTACGGGCGTTTAGCTATGATTCCTCCCCATCAGGTGTTCTGCCAAGAGAGCGCCCGTCTCTGGGGCGTGCGTCTAGTGGTGCATCTATCATCAAGCGTTCTTTTGGGTTACGCCTGCCATCGAGCATTTATCAAATGTCCGCCCTACTCAAACATATTCATAGGAGTACCCCCGTTTCAACAGACGTTACCTTAGACAACCGCCCAACTACAGGCGCTACCTTACACAAACGCCCGATCAAATTTACTCGTGCACCCGCTGCGTTTGAAGCTGACCAAAGGGTAAAATTTTTACTCTTTGGTCTTTTGGTATGCTCTGCCCACTGTGGTTGCTCTTAGGATAATAAAATAGTAAAAAATTTGAAAAAAAAAAAAAAAACCTAAAACTGATCCAATTTGTTTGCTTTTTTCTCAAAAAAAATGACATATCTTTTAAAAAATATCATGGATATTTATAAATTGTATATCGTTGGAAATTTTTTTAATACACCTACGTAACAAATATAAACATGACTATCAAATTATATAAATTTCTTATACTAATAATAAATAATTAAAAGGATAATTTAAAAAATAGTGCATTGTTTAATAAAATAGTTAAATATTTAGAAAATAAAAGTTTTAAAAAATAAGTAATTTTATTTTTGAGAAACAAAATGAATATTTTTTACCAATATTATAAATTGTGTATACGAAATATTTTTACACCTGTTAAATTATATAAACATATAAAAAATTAAAAATGCAGAATACCAAAGGGTTACATTTTTTATAGAATAATCTTGTTAGTGGAGGTATATAACGGAAAATGAAATTAGGAAGTCTATCCTTAAGTTTTTTAACTTTTGACACTTCGGTCCGTCTGTAGTCAAAGACTTTTTTTTTTGTACAAAAAAAAGTGAAACTAACTGCTTGTTATATTCCACCGAGTAGCAATATCATCGGGAATGTTAGAATTCGTCCATCTATCTTGGAATTTGTGAATAAAAACATAAGCGGCAAGAGAGTAAGCTGTAGCGTTGACCTGCTTTGGCACAAACACAAAAGCACAATTGTTGAGCTCGCCTGTTAAAACCTTAATGTCATCTCTGATCTTCCAGATTATCCATGGTGTAGCTCTAGCCTTTCCATTCAAATAGTTCCCCACTATTTTACTATTCCACTATTTCACTTTCCATTTAAAAGAGTGTCTTGTGACTCCACGTCTCCATGTAATGGAAAAAAAATTCCTTAATTTTCGTCTTAATTTTCCCTCTCCATCCTATCAAATCTCTTTTTGTCTCTCACCATTCTCAAACATCACCACTTCCTATTGTATCATCTTTTACGACACGTCAGTCAATTTTTATTATTTGATGATCAATTACACTTTTTTACAGGGAGATTTATACGTTACAACTTCCAAACTTTCTATAACTTTACGTGAATGTTTTATGAGATAAACTAGGAAACAAACTTTTGAATATGAAAAACTTCTTAAATTTCTTAGTCATAGCTTGATGAGATATTATAGCTATGTATGACTCTTATCCTTAACACCCCCGTCAAGTTGAGCATGAGTAGTCGAATGTTCATTTTGTCTCTGAGATATTGATACCTTGGTGATGCTAGCCCCTTTGTAAATATATCAGTCAATTGGTTTTTTGATGAAATGAACATAACTTGTAGTTGTTTGAGGGAAACTCATTCTTGAATGGTAATCTATCTCTATGTGTTTAGTGCGCACATCAAAGAATGGATTGGCTGTTAAATAAGTCATACCCAAGTTGTTGCACCACAATGAAGGCGTGATAGACACATTTTTGTGTCCTATTTGTCCTCAATTATTTATATTGTTAATGCTCGATTGGTACTTATTGTGTGATTTTATGTGTTTGTAGGTCTTTTGGGAAATAAATATTTGTGGAAAAAACAGTCTCAAAAAAGTGATAAAAGCACCCGAGGAAATTACTAAAGGCATCCAGAAAATTGATAAAGGCACCCAAGAGTTCTGATAAAGGCACCCACTGTTGGTTAGGGCACCCCTTCCCCTTCGTTTGAAAATACAATTGGAGGGAAAATCTTTCTTTACGTGTGAAAGATCCTGAGTTGTTTGGGAAGCGAGTTTTATGAGATATAAATGATGAGTCGATATCACAACATGAAAACACAACTAAAACACGTCAAAGAGAGTGTTTCTTGCCATAAAAATGGCTGAAGAATCCTTGTATCACCGGAAATAGGTTTATTCTCAGATTTGGATTACCACGGGATTAGAGATTGGTTTTGGAGGTTGTTTGCATCCTTATCGACTAAGGAAGGTTATTAGGTTTCCATAAACTTATATAAAGGGAAACATATCGATAAAAATCAAGGGGGGGAGGGGGGAGGTCGGCCGGAAATATTCATATAAGAAATATCTTCGAGATTTGGGGTTTGTTGGGTAGAAAAGGGGTTCTTTAAGTAAATTAAAGGAATGTAGAGGATTAAAAGAGGTTTGGTCAAGCTCAGGAGGCCAACAAAAGGAGAAAAAAATCATCAGGAAAAAGTGTTCTGCTGATGAAGAGCACGAAGAACAGAGAAAAGGCAACAGTTCTTCAACCATTTTGCAACATTTATCTTGAGCTTTGCAACGTTTATCTTCATCTGCAATGGTTTCTTCAACCATTCTGCAACGGATGTCTTAGCATCTGCAACATTTATCTTCAGCTGAAAACACTTTTCTCTAACAGTGAGAACAGTGGTTTGCAACGCCATTACATCGTTGCAAACCATCTGTGTTATTATTTTTCTTCTTTTTACGCCATGAATAATTTTTTTAAGAATGTGTACATCATGAGGAGCTAAACCCAACCACTGGGACAATGAAGGAAGCCATATTTCATGAATGAATGGTTACTATTTTTGATTCTTAATGACTTTTGTATTGATTTTGTATTGATTTATAATTTTTCTTAATTACTTGTGATTTTGTTTGATGGTGTATGCTGGGACTTAAGAGCTTTTGATGCACATGCTTATGATTTACAGTTAATATTTCAGAAATTTACTTTTGTTAAAGAATCATTGTAGAAATCAATCAGAAGTGATTTTGGTGGAATCCTGAGTTCTAGTTATTCCCAGTATTATTAAAATCTTTTACTTATTTTAATTAGGTCTAAAACGAATCTTCACAAGTCTCAGCGAACGAACACATTTTTACCACTATTCTGAAACGATCAAGGCGCAGTAACATAAATTCCTAGTTCCTTAAGCAAGGACTGGATCCATATTAATTCAGATGTTGCAATTGCGATTCCCCTATATTCTGCCCCTGTGCTTGACTTTGAGACCATCTTTTGTTTCCTAGCACTCCACGATATCATATTTTTTCCATAGTAAATACAATATCCATTAGTGGATCGTCTATCATCCAAACTCCCTGCCTAGTATGAATCCGAGTATGTATGAAGAGACATATCTTGTGATTGTTGTATGTGTAGTCCATAGTTAACAGTGTGCTTGAGTAATGCAGTATTCTCTTCACCAACTCCCAATGTTTAACATAGGGGTCATGCATATATTGACAAGCTTTATCCACATCAACTGATATGTCCGGCCTTGTAAGATGCAGCTAATGTAATGCCCCTACTATACTTCGTTACAGGGTTGGATATGCAAAATTTGTAGAACCATGCCTTTGAAATTTTGTTTGCATATCCATTGGAGTACACACTTCCTTAACCCCTTTTATATCAGTTTTGCACAGAAAATTAGTAACATACTTCCTTTAGATGAGCATTAAGGATCTACCACTTTGATACACTTCAATGCCCAGAAAATAGGTTAGACTGCCTAGATCTTTCAATGCGAACTCTTCACTGAGTTTAGAAATCAAATCATCACAAACATGATTGTTAGACCCTGTGACTATTATGTCATCAACATCTATTAAAATATAAACACTAAAGGGGATGCCAAGTTTTATTAACAAAAATGAGTTAGATATTGAACCTTTAAACCCCAATTTGTGAGGTATTTACTTAGACTTAAATACCAAGCTCATGGCACTTGTTTAAGCCCATACATGGATTTGTTTAGGCTGCAAACATGATGAGGATTCTCAGGATCATCATACCCAGGTGGTTGTTTCATGAACACCTTTTCATCCAACACCCCATGTAAAAATGCATTATGAATATCAAGCTGGCGAAGTGGAAAATTTCTATGCAAATCAATGGACAAAACATATCGAATTGTGCAAAGTTTAACATTTGACTAAATGTTTCCCCATAGTTTATACCTTCCTGCTGATTAAAACCTTTCGAAACTAGACGAGATTTATAGCGATCAACTGTGCCATCTTGATTGTACTTTACTCGAGACACCCATTTGGAGCCAACTATATTCATTCCCTATTTATAAGGTACTTTATCTTATGTCCCATTGTGAATTAACATATTAATTTCATTATCCACTGATTTGTGCCATTTTGGATCCTTACTTGCTTTTGTGTTACAAGTTGGCTCGATTATATGGCTAATCTGAAGTGGATGAGTTGTTGCTTACAAATAAAGCTTATTGATGGGTTTATTTATCCAAACTTTCCTTCTCGTCAGCATAGGATGTGACCGTGTGATGGTGTCTGATTGATAATTTGATGAACTACAGTCATGCTTGATCCCTTCAAGGTACGGGTTGGGTACTTAGGCACCCGCAATGTAATGCATTATGGTGCAACATCTCATTGCTCATATCATCTAATTTGGGAGATGTTTGCGACGCTTTGGTAACTCATATCATCTGGCTCGGTAATGCTATGCAATAGATGATTGTTATCGCACTTGATGAGGTAGTTTCATTCTATTTGATGGATGATCATACTTCCTATCAAGCCATAAGGTATGAATGGAATATGCCTGGTTGCTGCAACCTTGGCAAGAACAAGATCAGTGCAGGCTCCAGCGCATGGTCGAAACATAATTGATGAAGCGAAAAATTAGGCTTGAAATGGCCTAGGTACTAGTCCAAGGCATGATTTAGGCCTGGACAATGATCGTAATTATGTGATGCTTTCCAAAGGCATTCACCATTGGCTTTAATGGTCATGTACCCTTTGTAGAATAAGGGTGAGTTGGAACGATATGGAAACTACGTTTCGAGTATCATGCTTGCAAAGTATGATTGGAAAGGCAAATATACCTTCACATGACAGCGAGAAGTTAACCTTTGAGGTCCGGTTACTATCTTTTAAGCCGCGCATCGGGGATTTCTGGCCTGCCCAGCGCATAGCGTCGGAGGCGGAATTTTCCGGTCCGTGACAAATGGTATTAGAGCAAGTTCCGAGAAAACACTAGGGATTGTGCGTTTTGGACTCGTCAAATGTGTGTTTGTAATACGACTACAAAAGTTTTTCCTTCTAAAGAAAAAGAAAAAAGGTTGGAAGAGTAGGCCAACTGTTACGTAAAAAAAAAAGCTTGTGACTGCTACGTCAGTTACTTTGTAAGTTTATGTTGAACAATCAGGCCAAGCGCCTTTACTCAGAAAATTTGTAACTACTACGATAGCTACGTTGCTGATATTTGGACACGCTCGAGTGTACTATGAGTTTGTTAGGCCTTATTGGACTCTTTTACCATATCGTTGGTAACCCAGAAGACCGTCGTTGGAACGTACAACGGGACTGATCATCCCCACCCGTCGCTAGAACGATGTGTGTTGTCATGCCTGCTAGCTCCCACTTACGAGTGGCAACCCGGAAGACTGTTAGCTGTAACAGTAGGCTTGCATCCAACTGCTCTGGCAATTGAGTTTGGTCCTCACAGTACTAAGTAAAATATTGCTTTCCATATTCGATAACCTTTTCAACTCTTGTGAACTTTTGGGATTCTTAAGTGTATGGTATGGGACGTCCACTTGAGATCTCGTGTTGAGTAAATCCTTTTGCATTCTTGAGCATGTGGTATAGGACACATGTTTAGGGATCCGAATTGATTTTCTTGGTAGAGTTGTAAAACCCTTTTTGATCCTCGAGCATACTGTATGAGACATATGTTTAGAAGGTCTTAATCGGCGTTTACGACAACTACAGACCCTATTAGGATTCCGGGATATACGGGATGGAACGTATAATCTGAAGGTTCTAATTTGTGTTCATTAACAAATATTAGACCCTTGCAGGATTTCTGTGTATATTGGTATGGGACAGAGGCGTAGGAAATCCAAATCGATGAAGCTTGTCCACAATAGTTTTATAGTTGAAGTGAATTTCGGGGATTTTTTTTTCTGTAGGTGGTAAGAATGTAACACCCGCAATTTTTGCATGACACTTACTCAGGGACGCGTCATGACCTGGGTTGATGCTTCACCCTAAGCTTAGAAAGCTCACTTAGGATTGCATCAGGGTGTGGATGCCTTGACCTCGAATTATAGTGTTAAGGCACTATTATGCTGTGATGCATGATTGAGAATGCATCACTGAACCAATATTGCGTATCCGAGAGCATTACAGTGCTAATGCACTGTTATGCCGTCATGCATGATTGAGAATGCATCACTGAACCAATGTGCGTATCTGAGAATGCATCATAGTGCTAATGCACTATTATGCCGTGATGCATGATTAAGAATGCATCACTGAACCAATGTTGCATATCCAAGAGCATCATAGTGCTAATGCATTATTATGCGGTGATGCATGATTGAGAATGTATTACTTAACCAACGATGCATATCCGAGAATGCATTATAGTGCTAATGCACTATTATGCCGTGATGCATGATTGAGAATGCATCACTGAACCTATGTGGAGTACCCGAGAGCGCACCATAGTGCTAATGCACTATTATGCCGTGATGCATGCCCGAGAATGCATCACTAGAAATTGCAGTAGATAAACGTCATATATCCTCATTAGATCCACTTGTATAAATGCGAATAAAAAACATATATACGGAGGAGGTGTTGGTTGGAAATCGATGATGCTTAGCTATACTAACCAGGAAGCGAAATAGCCTTAACTATGCTAACCAGATGGTGGTTTAGCTTAGCTATGCCAACCAGTTAGCGGATTTATTTAAAGGCGCCAACCAATTAGCGTATTTGCCTAGTGACGCCAACCAGTTAGCGGATTTTCCTAGAGGCGCCAACCAGTTGGCGATTTTGCCTAAAGTGCAGTCGATGGATGTAACTTCCCTTTCTTTTATTTATTTGTAAAAATACGAATAAAACATATATAGGGAGGGAGCTTTACTTGAATGTGCATGAGCGGTGATGCACATATATATGCGATGTGGCCTATACATTGGAGTACACTTGATGATTAATCATCTTGATGATTAATCATCAATATGCTTGTAGCTTAAACGATGAAGCTTGAATGTGCATGAGTGGTAATGCACATATATGTATATATATGCAATGTGGCCTTTACGTTGGAGCATACTTGATGTTTAAGCATCAATATGCTTGTAGCTTAGCCCATAAAGCTTGAATTATGCGAAAACCATCATTCAATAGTGTTATGTACTCGAGAACGTATATTTGTATAGTAAATAACAATAATTATGCACAAGCTAGTGCATACCTTGCGAAAGTCCTTCGGCCTATACGGTCTAGGCTTTGCTTGGCCTTTGGCCTTGCAATGAATTGAGAATTGATGTTAGCTTTGCCTTAATAGGCTTTGGTTCCTGTTCCTTTCGAATTGACACTTTGATGAACTACGGTCATGCTTGAACCCTTCAAGGTACGGGTTGGGTACGTAGGAAGCCGCAATGCAATACATTAAGGTGCAACATCTTGTCGATCATATCATCTAATTTATAGGCGATTGCGACATTATGGTAACTCGTATCATCTGGCTTGGCAATGTTAAGTCAATAGATGATTGTTGCCACACTTGATGAGGTAGTTGCAATTCTATTCGATGGATTATTTATACTTCGTAGCAACCGTTACGGCATGGAATGGCATGTGCCTGGATGTTGTACCCTTGGCAAGAACAAGATCAGCGTAGGTTCCAGCGCATGGTCGAAACATAATTGATGAAGCGAAAAATTAGGCTTGAAATGGCCTAGGTGCTAGTCCAAGGCATGATTTAGGCCTGGACAATGATCGTAATTATGTGATGCTTGCCAAAGGCATTCACCATTGGCTTTAATGGTCATGTACCCTTTGTATAATAAGGGTGAGTTGGAACGGGGTGGAAACTACGTTTCGATATCATGCTTGCAAAGCATGCTTGGAAAAGCAAATATACCTGCAAATGACAGCGAAAAGTTAAGCTTTAAGGTCCGGTTATTATCATTTATGCCGCGCATCGGGAAGTTCTGGCTTGCCAGCATAAGCGCCGGAGGCGGAATTTTCCGGTCCGTGACACATTCACCATGGGCTTTAACGGTCATGTTACCCTTTGTAGAATAAGGGTGAGTTGGAACGATATGGAAACTACGTTTCGAGTATCATGCTTGGAAAGGCAAATATACCTGCACATGACAGCAAAAAGTTAAGTTTTAAGGTCCGGTTTCTATCTTTTAAGCCGCACATCGGGGAGTTCTGGCCTGGCCAGCGCATAAGCCGGAGGCGGAATTTTCCGGTCCGTGACACATTCACCATTGCCTTTAACAGTCATGTTACCCTTTGTAGAATAAGGGTGAGTTGGAACGATATGGAAACTACGTTTCGAGTATCATGCTAGCAAAACATGCTTGGAAAGGAAAATATACCTGCATATGACAGCAAGAAGTTACGCTTTAAGGTCCGGTTACTATCTTTTAAGCCGCACATCGGGGAGTTCTGGCCTGCCCAGCGCATAGCGCCGGAGGCGGAATTTTTTGGTCCGTGAGAAATGGTATCAGAGCAAGTTCCAAGAAAACAGTAGGGACTGTGCGTTTGGGACTCGTCAAGTGAGTGTTTGTAATGCGACTACAGAATATTTCCTTTAAAAGAAAAAGGAAAAAGGTTGGAAGAGTAAGCCAACTGTTACGCAAAAAGAAGAGTTTGTGACTGCTAGGCCAGTTAGTTTGTAAGTTTGTGTGGACAATCAGGCCAAGCGCCTGTGCTAAGAAAAATTGTAACTACTATGATGGTTACTTCGCTGATATTTGGACGCGCTCGAGTGTACTATTAGTTTTCCAGGCCTTATTAGATTCTTTTACCATACCGTTGGTAACCCGGAAGACCGTCATTTGAACGGTGGTAGACAACGGGACTGATCATCCCCACCCGTCGCTGGAACAATGTGTTTTGTCATGCCTGCTAGCTCCCACTTATGAGTGGCAACCCGGAATACCGTTAGCTATAACGGTAGGCTTGCATCCGACTGCTCTGGCAATTGAGTTTGGTCCTCACAGTAGTAAGTAAAATATATTTTTCCATATTCGATAACCTTTTCAAATCTTGTGAACTTTGGGGATTCTTAAGTGTATGGTATGGGATGTCCACTTGAGATCTCGTGTTGAGATCTCGTGTTGAGTAAATCCTTTTGCATTCTTGAGCATGTGGTATGGGACACATGTTTAGGGATCCGAATTGATTTTCTTAATAGAGTTGTAAAACCTTTTATGATCCTCGAGCATACTGTATGGGACGTATGTTTAGAAGGTCTTAATCGGCGTTTACGACAACTACAGAGCCTATTAGGATTCCGGGATATACGGGATGAAACGCATATTCCGAAGGTTTTAATTTGTGTGCAGTAACAAATATTAAACCCTTGTAGGATTTCTGTACATCTTGGTATGGGACAGAGGCGTAGGAAATCCAAATCGATAAAGCTTGTCCATAATAGTTTTAGAGTTGAGTTGAATTTCAGGGATAATTTTTTTTGAAGGTGGTAAGAATGTAACACCCGCAATTTTTGCATGACGCTTACTCAGGGATGCGTCATGACCTGGGTTGAAGCTTCACCCTAAGCTTATAAAGCTCACTTAGGATTGCATCAGGGTGTGGATGCCTTGACCTCGAATTATAGTGTTAAGGCACTATTATGCCGTGATGCATGATTGAGAATGCATCACTAAACCAATGTTGCGTATCCGAGAGCATTACAGTGCTAATGCACTATTATTCCGTGATGCATGATTGAGAATGCATCACTAAACCAATGTGCGTATCTGAGAATGCATCATAGTGCTAATGCACTATTATGTCGTGATGCATGATTGAGAATTCATCACTGAACTAATGTTGCATATCCGAGAGCATCATAGTGCTAATGCACTATTATGCCGTGATGCATGATTGAGAATGTATCACTTAACCATGATGCATATCCGAGAATGCATTATAGTGCTAATGCACTATTATGCCGTGATGCATGATTGAAAATGTATCACTGAACCAATGTTCCATATCCGAGAATGCATTATAGTTCTAATGCACTATTATGCCCTGATGCATGATTGAGAATGCATCACTGAGCCAAATATTGCATATCCGAGAATCATTATAGTGCTAATACACTATTACGCCGTGATGCATTATTGAGAATGCATCACTGAACCAATGTTACGTATCCGAGAGCATTAAGGTGCTAATGCACTATTATGCCGTGATACATGATTGAGAATGCATCACTGAACCAATTATGCGTATCTGAAAATGCATCATAGTGCTAATGCACTATTATGCCGTGATCCATGATTGAGAATGCATCACTGAACAAACGTTGCATAACCGAGAATGCATCATAGTGCTGATGCACTATTATGCCGTGATATATGATTGAGAATGTATCACTGACCCTATGTGGAGTACCCGAGAGCGCATCATAGTGCTAATGCATTATTATGCCGTGATGCATGCCCGAGAATGCATCACTAGAAATTGCAAGAGATCAACGTCATATATCCTCCTTAGATCCACTTGTATAAATGCAAATAAAACATATATAGGGAGGAGGTGTTGGTTGGAAATCGATGATACTTAGATATGCTAACCAGGAAGCGAAATAGCCTTAGCTATGCTAACCAGATGGCAGTTTAGCTTAGCTATGCCAACCAGTTAGTGGATTTGCCTAAAGACGCCAACCAGTTAGCGGATTTGCTTAGAGGCGCCAACCAGTAAGCGGATTTGCCTAGAGCCGCCAACCAGTTAGCGGATTTGCCTAAAGGCGCCAACTAGTTGGCTTTTTTTCCTAAAGTGCAGTCGATGGACGTCACTTCCTTTTTTATTTATTTGTAAAAATCCGAATAAAACATATATAGGGAGGGAGCTTTACTTGAATGTGCATGAGCGGTAATGCACATATATATGTGATTGACACATTTTAGTGTCTAATTTGCACCTTAATTTCTAATGAGTTAGTATTTGATTTTGTGTCTATTACGTGTTTTTATGCTTTTGTAGGTACATTAGAAGAATAAAGATTTGTGGAAAAATTGGCTCAAAAAGTGTTAAAGGCACCCAGGAAAATGGATCAAGGCACCCACACTTTGGATTGGGGCACCCTTGGATCGGGCTGAGCTGGATCGGGTCAACCCAGCGGGTCAACCAGGCGAGTCAACCCAGCGAGCCAGCCGAGTCACCGATCCGACTCATCGGGATTCAACTGTTTGAACTGGACGTGTTAATCTCAAGTGATTCGTAAGTTATTTTGCTTCTAGATTGTTCCAACATTGATAGTCATCTCACGCAAGTCATAAACAGCAAAAAAATCCCGTGAAATCAGCTCAGAAATCATGTATTTGGCCGGAATTGTGTTTCGATTCGGATTGAGATTTGTGGGTTGTTTTAGAGAGTTCTATTAGGTTTAGAACTCTCTCTAGGGTTTCTACTACCTATATAAACCAAAAGAAGCCAAGAAAAAAGAGAACAAAAGCCTAGAGAAGAATTCCGAAAATTTCCGGTGAAGCTCCGTCGCCGCCGGTGACCTGCTACTGCTCCGGCCGGCGTGTTCTTCATCAGCCACTATCGGAGAAGACGACTCAGTAACATTTATTTCTGTTGCTGATTCAAACTGCTCCTGTTGCCTTTCTTTC
>JAJJMC010008698.1:22896-34082 GCA_023531435.1 Papaver californicum | reverse complement strand
TTATTAGAATTGCATAGTTTTAAATAGTGAAAACGGTTTTCTTTCAACAGTTGTGCTTTTGCTTGATGGATTATACTTGGTTAATTAATTTTGATAGTCCATGCTTTTGATTTACCTCTGTTTGTTAGCATAACGAAACCAATTTTGGCAATTACTTGCGCTTCAATTAATTTAAAAAGAATTATCTGATTGATCACATAGGTTGTTAGAATTACCTGATTCCTGATTCCTGGTCCTTTTAAAATTATTCGAAAATCATCTTTAGGTTATTTAGTCTTTTTCATACTCCTGGAATTTTCTAGAGTTAATTAAAATCATTATTTTCTAAAATCATTACCTTCACAAGTTCGAGAATCGATCACCTTATTTACCACTTTCAAAACTACATCAATATGCGATGTGGCCTATACGTTGGAGCATACTTGATGTTTAAGCATCAATATGCTTGTATCTTAACTTATGAAGCTTGAATGTGCATGAGCGGTAATGCAAATATATATATATGTGATGTGTCCTATACGTTGGAACATACTTGATGTTTAAGCATCAATATGCTTGTAGCTTAGCCCATAAAGCTTGAATTATGTGAAAGCATCATTCAATCGTGTTATGTACTCGAGAACGCATATTTGTATTAAAAAAACGATAATTATGCACAAGCTAGTGCATACCTTGCGAAAGTCCTTCGGACTATATGGTCTAGGTCTTGCTTGGCCTTTGGCCTTGCGATGAAGTGGGAATTGATGTTAGCTTTGCCTTAATAGGCTTAGGTTGCTTGTGCGTTTCGAATTAACACTTTGATGAACTACGATCATGCTTGATCCCTTCAAGGTACGGGTTGGGCACCTAGGCAGCTGCAATGCAATACATTAAGGTGCAGCATCTTGTCGCTCATATCATCTAATTCAGAGGCGATTGCGATATTATGGTAACTCGTATCATCTGTCTTGGCAATGCTAAGTCAAGAGATGATTATTGCCACACTTGATCAGGTAGTTGCAATTCCATTCGATGGATTTTTCATACTTCCTAGCAACCGTTACTACATGGAATGGCATGTGCCTGGATGTTGCACCCTTGGCAAGAACAAGATCAGTACAAGCTCCAGCGCATGGTCAAAGCATAATTGGTGAAGCAAAAAATTAGGCTTGAAATGGCCTAGGTGCTAGTCCAAGGCATGAGTTAGGCTTGGACAATGATCGTAATTATGTGATGCTTTCCAAAGGCATTCACTATTGGCTTTAATGGTCATGTACCCTTTGTAGAATAAGGGTGAGTTGGAACGGGATGGAAACTACGTTTCGAGTATCATGCTTGCAAAACATGCTTGGAAAGGCAAATATACCTGCATATGACAACGAGAAGTTAAGCTTTAAGGTCCGGTTACTATCTTTTAAGCCGCGCATCGGGGAGTTCTGGCTTGCCCAGCGCATAGCACCATAGGCGGAATTTTCCGGTCCGTGAAACATTCACCATTGCCTTTAACGGTCATGTTACCCTTTGTAGAATAAGGGTGAGTTGGAACGATATGGAAACTACGTTTCGAGTATCATGCTTGCAAAGGATGCTTGGAAAGGCAAATATACCTGCACATGACAGCGAGAAGTTAAGATTTAAGGTCCGGTTACTATATTTTAAGCCGCGCATTGCGGAGTTCTGGCCTGCCCAGCGTATAGCGCCGGATGCGGAATTTTCCGGTCCATGACACATTCACCATTGCCTTAAACGATCATGTTACCCTTTGTAGAATAAGGGTGATTTGGAACGATATGGAAACTACGTTTCAAGTATCATGCTTGCAAAGCATGCTTGAAAAGGCAAATATACCTGCATATGACAGTGAGAAGTTAAGCTTTAAGGTCCCGTTACTATCTTTTAAGACGCGCATCGGGGAGTTCTGGCCTGCACAGCGCATAGCGCCGGAGGCGGAATTTTCTGGCCTGTGACATCATCCTTCTTCAACTCCAACTCTTGGGTCAACCTTTCAACCTCTGCCTCCCCTTGCTCAATAAGGTCAGAAGAAGGGATCACACCTGCTATAACTTGTGACTCCTTAACAACAACAATTCCATGACCAAACCAAGTTGTGTTGAATTCAAGTCGGTCACATGCCTCTAGAGGATACTTCTAATTTGCGATTATCCACTCAGCAACAATAGCAGTAGTCACAGTACACATTTCATACATAGAGGGTAGTACTTCACTAACACGAAAAAAGAGAGCAGCGGGATCTCTATTCTTCTTGGTAATAGCAACATCACCATACTTCCACCATATTTGAGTATAAAACTTAGCATACTCTGCTAGAACGCTGAATCCGCCAACAAGCACATATTTTGGAAGCGATTTACTAAGTTGAGGATAAAAAGGAAGACCTGCACCTGGATACTCAGACACAACCATGGCTTCTTCAGCCTCTTTGACACCTTCACTTTGATTTTCTACTTCAACAATAATGTTAGTGAGAAATTTTTCGAGGTTTTGGGATGAAGAGGTAATAGCCTTATCAATTTGATCTACAATCAATACTTCTTCAATGCTACTACGCTCCTCCCTACTTTCGCCCTGTAAAATTACCAATTGATGAAAAAATATGAGATTCAAGCTCCAACAAGAATTTTCAGAACATAAGTGGATTAATTATGTGAGTATAATTCATCAAGTACCAAAACCTCAAGCAAATGGCCTAGAGGCCTAAAACCACGTTTTCACATTAAGCTCATCAAAGGCAATTTCATATTATCATGTAAAAATTCGCAATCTGGGAGAAATTGTTATGAATCTAGAGATGATTTATATATCAAACTCTTCATATAAATTTCCTTTACAACATATTAAAAATTCACATCAATCTGACAAACAAGCTAAGAGATATGATAAAAACTCTCAACTATCTCTCAGCTGAAAAATTCATAAATTCTTCTTGACTTTTTACTTTTTCGTCTTTTTGGAGCCTTTAATAGCCTCAAAACTCAAAATGTCCCTACCTGGGAGATAGCTGGTTGTCTGGGCATGAAAAATTTGGGGTATATCATCGAAAACGGACTCCGTATGAGAATTCTACAACGTTTTTAGTAAAGGCAATATTTCTGAATTTTTCTAGCAACGACAGTTCACAAAATTACTCATGTTTTCGTATTCACTACTTCATTCAAGTGATAGTTATAAGTGATTATAAAGTCAATTCAATATAAAGACTTACCCTTGCATACTCTAAGCTATTTGTAACATCAAAATCATGTCCTGAGCCATTATTCTCTTCTTCCTCTGAGATAGGACAAATACTTTTATCACCTTCTGAAGGAGTTTTGGAAACATCATTTTCTTCATTATCAGACGTGTTTTCCTTCTGAAAATAATAAGAATACAATCACCAATAATACTAAGATATACTCATTCAAGATACAAAGGTAATACAAAGCTAGCCACCCACCTCAGACTTGTTAATTTTGGTCCTTGCCTCTGATGCTACTCTGGCAAATGGTTCATTTTCCCGAATAAAGATATCGAAAATCCTCCAATAGAAGATGAACTCTGAAAGACAATATAATCATTCAAATAGGATAAATTCAGTCACAATAAATCATGAAGTGAAAGATTCATACTTTTGAAATGGGAGAATCAACAATACCAGAACGAATTCCGCCAGCACGTCTCTTCGACCTAGTCTCTACTGCCTGGGGACTGTCATTGTGTTTTGATTTCTACTTTATACTTCGAGGCTTTACCTGATATTTTCTCCAATTAGAAAATCCATAAAACATTAAATATACAAATAACAAAGAAAAACAAAGTTATGAATACTCACTTGAGTTGGATCAGACAGAGATACACGCTTGCTAGTAGGAAGAGGTTTTAACAAAGAGTGGTTTAGAAAAACATCATCAGAAGGGGGGTCCTGTGACTCTGGAAGAACTGGTCAATAAACTTAGTGAAACGCTCCTGTTCACTTTGCTAATGTTTTTGTACCATGGAGTTATCACTGATTTTCTTTCGGAGACTAAGAAAGGGAAACTCTTTCCTTTCACATGTGAACATTGATCTAAAGTGAGGCACAAATCATCAACAAAAGGAGGAGCAATGTGACCGGAAGGGACATCCTGGTCGAATCCCATCTGGCGAGCATCCCTATCAATATTATTAGGTTCTACCTTGTAAGACCCCATAAATATTGACAAAAGATAACCATATGTACAACTCAGCGTAAAAGTAATTTCCCCAGCATCAAGAATATAATCATCAGATGTCAAAAAAGTACCAGAGCGAGAGGTAAACATGTTCAACTGAGCTATATGAGGGAGTGGTCCCCAAGGACATAAATTTGTTGATGACATGTTATCTAAGAATGTAATAAGGTCCTTACCATGTCTTGGACGCTTGTGTGACCACCAAAGTACCCTCATCACATTCTTTTCATCAACAAACGTCTTATGAGGATCATAGGCATAATTATTATAATGTTCCCATAGCCATGCTTGAAGGAAATTAACATTTACGAATGTCTCTATTTTCATAAATCCATTGGAGACACGCATATCTGATACTACAAAGTCAAGATGAGAGTATAAAGAGCCAAGGAAATAAGCTACCTATAGGCAAGGCCACACCTTGTGCTAGCTTGATGGAGAGAGGAACTACTATCGGCTTCATCTTAAGACGAGAACCATCATCGAATATCTCTCTTAATAGCACAAGCATAAAAATGTAGCAACACTCAATGTGTC
Source organism: Papaver californicum (assembly GCA_023531435.1). Lineage (NCBI taxonomy): Eukaryota > Viridiplantae > Streptophyta > Magnoliopsida > Ranunculales > Papaveraceae > Papaver > Papaver californicum. The sequence goes on along the minus strand of JAJJMC010008698.1, from coordinate 29,358 downwards.
ATCAATAACCTGGCCTGGCTTCACTATTCTCGGCCACCACTGCGTCATCCACCAAGTATAAAAGCACTTATTAACATTAAGCTTCGTGTTATATTCACTCATATTATCTACTAAAGTCAAACGAAGCTGTCCTTTCTTCTAGTCAAACGTAGGTCAAGATTCTCTGAGACTTGAAAATGTAACAGAATGGCCACTCCTCTAAGGTGATTGTCAATTCTCCCCATATGCATATGAAAGTGTGAGTTGGGATGCACCAACACGAGAGAAGATTAATCACACATCCTTGTTGAGCCAATGGGTACTAGATATTCTAATAGCTTCATAAATCTGCCCCTTCTTCAACAAAGCTGCAACAGGATCCTTACCAAGCATACTTCTCAACCATCCCTCCCAACCACTCAAGGGAGACTGGAAAATTTTAAAATAGATAAGTGAAAGAGCATATTCTCTTTTCTGAACACAAAATCGCCTCATATGTTCAAGAGCGACTAACACAGAGTTCACATCTTCACCAAATTTCCGAGGACACGTATGACATGACTAGGGTGGAATTTAAGATGAGAATAAACAAACATAAAGAAGTCATCATCCATGTTTGGCATATCTGCATGCCCAAAACCAGAAGTACTGTTTTCTCCATTGATAGAGGCGGAATCATCATTATCATCATATGACATCTCAAAAGAATCAGCAAGAATACTCTTATTCAATTTTAAGCTGTACAAGAGGATCAAAAAGTAGAAGTAATGATTTTATGTACAACAACAGAAAACATAAAATCATGTGATTCAAAGCAATGACGTCTCTAATAAATTCTCACCTCCGTTATCAATAAAATAAAGAGCCGAAAATATATATACCTGGTGAAGTAGAGACAACAACTAGACTAAACTTTCCCTTGCAAGAAGAAGGTGGTGCTGCTAATGTTGAGAGAAACGTGAGAATCAACTCGCGGTAAAAAAAAAAATACAAAAAAAAAAAAAGGGTTTCAGTTCAAACCTTAACCTACCCGTGAGCAATAGTTGATATGAAGGTAATGTTCTTATGTAAATACAAAAAAATTAACGAGTTTGCACAAGAAAAACTAGGGTTTAGGAAGTTTATTGATTCAAACATACATATGAGAAGTTCTTTTGAAGAAAATATGTATACATAAACTCAATCTAGAGTTGTATACTCATGTGAAAGAGATAAGTTAGAGCTTACCTTACTATTAATGGCCGGTTGATGTTATAATAGTCGAGCATAGGGTAATGATATTAAAGAGGGGAAGGAGGTAAATAAGAGAAGAGTAAAGCTTCTTTTATAGCAAATAAATATTTCAAGTTTGAAAAGGAAACACACTTCCCTTTGGTCCGACCGGCTAAAATGTGGCTCCACCCTTGTTCGCCTCGTCCTGTCTTCCCCTCGAAGCTCGTCTGTGTTTACAACAAAAGCTTAAATGTCCCACATCAAAAAAAAACAAACTCGTCTACCTTCAACTTCAGCTTATTTTTTCAAGCTCAAATCATGCTCACCTGTTCAACATCACGGACGAGACTTGTCCGTCCAGCTAAGTCTTCAAGCTTGACTGTCTCAACTATAACTTGTCTTTCCTAATGCTTGACCTAATTTATACGTCCAAGCTATGACTCGTCCATCAACTCCATCGAACTGGTACAACCAGTTTTGCTACTTGCATGTCCAGCTTCGTTTAAAGCCTGCCTGACTATCTTTGTTCAGACTTGTACGTTCGACTTCAATCAAAGATCGTTCATCCATCTTAGACCTAGACGTGTTTAGCTACCTGAACTTCAAGCCATACTCATCTGCTTACCAATAAATTGCGCTTGTTTGATCAACTCCAAGTTTTACCTTGATTTTTCAACTGTGGATTTCTACTCATACGTCCAACATAACCTTCTAGCTTGCTTATTCAAAAGTTCAAGGCAACTACTACTCCTCTAGTAATATATAACTTTTGAATTATCCAGTTATATTTCGTTTTATTTTTATCTCACAGGCCACCATGTAGTGCATAGAAGGCAACATTACTCGTTCCTCGCTAAGTAGGTGTTTTAGGGTGAAAACAAATATAATGCAAAGTGGTACTTTCAAGTAGGTTCGAGAGATCAAGCTCGAACAGGACGAGCCTAAACCAAGAAACGGTCGTTCACGTCCTGCTTCAATTACAAAGATGGAAAGGATTTGGGTAGGTCTTAGAGGAGGGAAGCAAAGAAGGTTGAGAAATATCAGCAGTATGTGAAGAAGAATGGATTCTCCGTAGAGGAATCGCTAATTCTGTGAGTTTTTGGTTTCTTCAGACTGATTGTTTTTATTGTGTGTTTCTGTCTTGTTTCGAATAGATGAGAATCATCTATTTATATTTTGAAGAAGACACACCGATATTCTCATAAGTCGTGAAAGTTAGGAAGAGTTGGAGAAGTGATGATTGTGGAGATTGTAGTGGGGCAGTCCCAAAAGTAGGGAAGACCTGTCTGACCACTACTCCTCATCCTCTTAACGGCTATGTAACCACCCAAACCTTGTTACCTTCTTTTTCGTGGGAGTGGTATCACCACCCGTGATGCTATAGACCGTCAGACCAATACCCATGTTGCATTTGATATCTCGTGGAAATAGTGGAGTTATAATCCATTATGGTTTTGATTAAGTCAAGTCAAGTAAAATGACCTTCTAAGTCAGTGAGACAAGTTGTGTAACTCAATGGATTGATAATCAGACTGAGTAGGGTCGAGTCTGGGAAGTTTAGTGACCATGTACTTCATTGAAAGTAATGTGGCATATTAATGGCTAAGTATTAACTTAAAAGCGACTTATTGTAAGTCTGAGAGGCATTTGAGGCCAAATATCATAGAGGGGTCCTTGAGCAAGGAAACCTACTAAAATTCATATAAGACTTAATTTAGGACCTATATTGATAATAAATGCGTATTTTTGAGGAAAATAGGTAACAATAACTACTTAGCGCAAATAAGAAGGTGCTAACTCTCTTAACGTAAAAGGCTAGTGTGCTAATGTCTCAGGAGTAAGACCAACATGCACAACTTTTGGTAAATATTAGTTGTATTATGGATATGAAGCTAGCACTAAGGAGGTTTGAAGTTAGCACTTCAATTTTATAGTTAGCACTGATGTTTTAACACAAATATACTTGTAGCTAAGTCGCTAAATATGTCTATGGACGCGCTAGCCTTAGTGGCGCGTTGGGTTTTGCTAGGAATGCATCGGAGCTAGGGAAAGGGGGTCAACACCAAGGACATCTCAGCGTCATCCAAGAGCGCTGGCCATAAGCAAGGGCGTTAGCCACAACAAGGGCGCTAGCGCAAGCAGGCAAGGGTGTTAGCACAGCAAGGGCGCTATCCAAGCAAGAAAGGGCGTTAGCACAGCAAGGGCGTTAGCCACACAAGGGCGTTATCCAAGCAAGTAAGGACGTTAGCACAAACAAGGGCCCTTGCTTGCTTGGCTAGCTCCCTTGCGTTAGCACAACAAGGGCGTTAGCCACACAAGGGCGTTATCTAAGCAAGTAAGGGCGTTAGCACAAATAAGGGTGTTAGTCACAAGCAAGGGCGTTAGTCAAGCAAGCAAGGGCGTTAGCCACAAGAAAGGGTGTTAAACAAGCAACAAGGGCGTTAGCACAACAAGGGCGCTATCCAAGCAAGCAAGGGCGTTAGCACAAGAAAGGGTGTTATCCACAAGCAAGGGCGTCACGGCCAAAAGCTAGTGCTTTTGTTGCTAAAATTAGGGTTAGCATTTTGGTGCTAGGGTTTAGGTGCCATCCTGACAATACGTGGGTTAAGGCCTTATTAGGATAAAATGTACTAGGTAATAGCATATTTGGTTAGTTAGCACCTCTCAGGTGCTAGGGTTTAGCACTAATGTGGCTAACTACTGCCAATCCAGTGCTAAGCCGAATGGCTAGTGATATCTTGGCGTTAGTATGAGAAAATGATAGGTTTAGCCTAAATGATAGGTTTAATGCATCTTTTATGACATTGTTTCTCGACTGTGGCACAAATCAGAGAGAGTGGTGCATTATTTGTGGCTTATATTTAAGCAAAGTGCTAAAACAACATATTTAGGCTCAGAAGAGCAACTTGAGGTGCATTCGTCACGAATGAAGCATTAAGATATAATGTATTCCCGAGTTTAATAGATATTGCTAGAACATCGATGCGCACTCGAGACAAGTTCAAGGAATTTATCCGTGGAATTTTATGCGACTTGAGACTAGTTCGATATGTCATAAATATTATAAGTATTGAGGAGGCTACGAGGCCAGTTTAGAATATTTTTAGTTGTTCAGAGAAGAGTCAAGTTTACTCTATACTAGTGGGAAACCTATCTAGGAGTTTGAGACTTATTATGTAGAGATTATAGACTACATTGGTAGCATAGAATGCCCGTAGCCTTTTGTAGAGACTGTATCCTCAATTCGCCTGCGGAATATAATGAGGAATACAATATTTTGTATTTTGATGTGAATTCAAAAGTATGTGCACTAGTATGTGCGGATATTTATATGTTCCTACAACTAGGCAGAATGGCGATTTTATAATTCTAACCCTTGTCAAAAACCCACCATCTACATTAAGTCCCCTGCTTAGTGAGGAACAGTAATGTTGCACAGTAAGCACTAGATGGTGATAATATACTTATAATGATTATATATGAATAATTTTTAAATTTTAAGATTAGTAGAAGATATATAATTAGCTTTTGACTTTTAGGTACTGGGAAAAGTTCCCCTTAGCCTGAGTCTTGGTTGTGATTAGTAGATACCCATGTTCCTGCCCGGAATTTCCAACTCGTGAGCCAAGGGAAGCATAGCTGGGTTGAAATTATCATCCAGTCACGTTGGTTGAGTAGCTACCAGCAGGGTCATCGAGAGTACGTGTAACACCCGTAATTTTCGCAATGACGCTTACTTAGGCATGCGTCATGGTATGGGATGAATCTTCATCCTAAGATTATAAATCTTACTCAGATATGCCTTTGGGTGTGGATGCCTTGACCTCGAGTGATATAATTAAGGCCCAATTATGCGTGATGTATAATTGAGAATGCATCACTGACCCTATGTGGAATATACGAAAATGCATTATAATGCTAAGGCACTATTATACCGTGATGCATGATTAAGAATGCATCACTGAGCCAACGTTGTGTAAGTGAGAGCATCATAGTGCTAAGGCACTATTATGCTATGATGCATGATTGAGAATGCATCACTGATCAAATAGTACATACCTGGGAGCATCATAGTGCTAATGCACTATTATGCCGTGGTGCATGATTGAGAATGCATCACTGAACTAATGTTACGTAAGTGAGAGCATCATAGTGCTAACACACTATTATGTCGTGATTCATGATTGGGAATGCATCACTGAGTAAATGTTGCGTATCGAGAATGCATCATAGTATTAGTGAACTATTATGCCGTGATGCATGATTGACAATGCATCACTGAACCAACGCTACATATCCGAGAATGCATTATAGTGCTAATGCACTATTATGCCGTGATGCATGATTGAGAACGCATCACAGAGCTAATGTTGCGTACTGAAAATGCATTATAGTACTAAGGCACTATCATGCCGTGATGCATAATTGAGAATGCATCACTAAGCCAATGTTGCGTACTGAAAATGCATTATAATAGTAAGGCACATTATACCGTGATGCATGATTGAGAATGCATCACAAAGCCAATGTTGCGTACTGAGAATGTATCATAGTGCCAAGGCACTATTATGTCATGATGCATGATTGAGAATACATCACTGAGCCAATGTTACGTACCGTGAATGCATCATTGTCTTAATGCATTGTTATGCCGTGATGCATGATTCAGAACGCATCACAAAGCTAATGTTGCGTACCGAAAATGCATTATAATGCTTAGGCACTATTATGCCGTGATGCATGATTGAAAATGCATCACTGATCCAATGTTGCGCACTGAGAATGCATGACGATGCTAATGCACTATTATTCTGTGATCAATGATTAGGAAAGCATCACTGAGCCAATATTGCGTAAGTGAGAGCATCATAGTACTAAGGCACTATTATGCCATGATGCATGATTGAGATTGCATCACTGAAAAAATGTTGCATACCTGAGAGCATCATAGTGCTAATGCACTATTATATCGTGATGCATGATTGAGAATTCATCACTAAACCAATGTTGCTAACGCACTATTATGCCGTGATGCATGATTGAGAATGCATCACTAAGCCAATGTTGCTATCGAGAATGCATCATAGTGCTAATGCACTATTATGCCGTGATGCATGATTGACAATGCATCACTGAACCAACGCTGCATATCCGAGAATGCATTATAGTGCTAATGCACTATTATGCCATGATGCACGATCGAGAATGCATCATTGAACTAATGTTGCGTACCGAGAATACATTATAGTGCTAAGGCGATATTATACCGTG
>JAJJMC010008698.1:10059-21350 GCA_023531435.1 Papaver californicum | reverse complement strand
CTAGTATGCCGTGATGCATGATTGTGAATGCATCACTGAGCCAATGTCTCATACAGAGAATGCATCCTAGTGCTAATGCACTTGTATGCCGTGATGCATGATTTTGAATGCATCACTGAGCCAATGTTGCGTACCGAGAATGCATCATAGTGCTAATGCACTATTATGCCGTGATGAATGATTGAGAATGCATCACTGAGCCAATGTTGCGTAATTAGAATGCATCATAGTGCTAATCCACTATTATGCCGTGATGCATGATTGTGAATGCATCACTGAGCCAACGTTGCGTACCGAGAATGCATCATAGTGCTAATGCACTATTATGCTATGATGCATGATTGAGAATACATCACTGAGCCAATGTTGCATATCGAAAATGCATCCTAGTGTTAATGCACTATTATGCCGTGATGCATGATTGTGAATGCATCACTGAGCCGATGTTGCGTACTGAGAATGCATCATAGTGCTAATGCACTATTATGCCGTGATGCATAATTTTGAATGCATAACTGAGCCAATGTTCCGCACTGAGAATGTATTATAGTGCTAAGGCATTATTATGCAGTGATGCATGATTGAGAAGACATCATTGAACCAATGTTGTGTACTGAGAATGCATTATAGTGATAAGGCACTATTATGCCTAACGCATGATTGAGAATGCATCACTGAGCCAATGTTGCGTATCGAGAATGCATCCTAGTGCTAATGCACTAGTATGCCGTGATGCATGATTGTGAATGCATCACTGAACCAATGTTGCGTACCGAGAATGCATCATAGTGGTAATGCACTATTATGCCGTGATGCATGATTGTGAATGCATCACTGAGCCAATGTTGCGTACCGAAAATGCATCATAGTGCTAATGCACTATTACGGTGTGATGCATGATTGAGAATCATCACTGAGCCAATGTTGCGTACCGAGAAAGCATCATAGTGCTAATGTACAATTATGCTATGATGCATGATTGAGAATGCATCACTGAGCCATGTTGCGTACAGAGAATACATCATAGTTCTAAAGTACTATTATGTCGTGATGCATAATTGAGAATACATCAGTGAGCCAATGCTGCATATCGAGAATGCATCATAGTGCTAATGCACTATTATGCCTTGATACACTATTGAGAATGCATCACTGAGCCAATGTTGCATACTGAGAATGTATTATAGTGCTAAGGCACTATTATGCCGTGATTCATGATTGAGAATGCATCACTGAGCCAATGTTGCGTACCGAGAATGTATCATAGTGCTAATGCACTATTATGCCGTGATGCATGATTGTGAATGCATCACTGAGCCAATGTTGCATACCGAGAATGCATAAAAGAACTAATGCACTATTACGTCGGTGATGCATGATTGTGAATGCATCACTGAGCCAATGTTGCATACCGAAAATGCATCATAGTGCTAATGCAGTATTATGCTGTGATGCATGATTGAGAATCATCACTGAGCCAATGTTGCGGACCGAGAAAGCATCATAGTGCTAATGCACTATTATACCGTGGTGCATGATTGTGAATGCATCACTGAGCCAATGTTGCGTACCGAGAATGCATCATAGTGCTAATGCACAATTATGCCGTATTGCATGATTGAGAATGCATAACTGAGCCAATAATGCGTACTGAGAATGTATTATAGTGCTGAGGCACTATTATGCCGTGATGCATGATTGAGAATGCATCACTGAACCAATGTTGCATACTGAGAATGCATTATAGTATTATGCTGTGATGTATGATTGAGAATGCATCACTGAGCAAATGTTGCGTACCGAGAATGCATCATAGTGCTAATGCACTATTATGCTGTGATGCATGATTCAGAATGCATAACTGAGCCAATGTTCCGAGAATGTATTATAGTGCTAAGGCACTATTATGCCATGATGCATGATTGAGAATCATCACTGATCCAATGTTATGTACCGAGAATGTATCATAGTGCTAATGCACTATTATGCCGTGATGCATTATTGAGAATGCATCACTGAGCCAATGTTGCGTACTGAGAATGCATCACAATGCTAATGCACTATTATTCCGTGATCCATGATTGGGAATTCATCACTGAGCTAATATTGCGTAAGTGAGAGCATAATCGAGCTAAGGCACTATTATGCCATGATGCATGATTAAGAATGCATCACTGATAAAATGTTGCATACCTGAGAGCATCATAGTGCTAATGCACTATTATATCGTGATGGATGATTGAGAATACATCACTGAACCAATATTGCGTACTGAGAATGCATCATAGTGCTAATGCACTATTATGCCGTGATGCATGATTGAGAATGCATCATTAATCCAGTGTTGCATATTGAGAATGCATTATAGTATTAAGGCACAATTATGCCATGATGCATGATTGAGAATGCATCACTGAGCCAATGTTGCATACTGAGAATGTATCATAGAGTTAAGGCACTATTATGCTGTGATGTATGATTGAGAATGCATTACTGAGCCAATGTTGCGTACCGAGAATGCATTAAAGTGCTAAGGCACTATTATGCCTAATACATGATTGAGAATGCATCACTGAGCCAATGTTGCGTACCGAGAATGCATCCTAGTGCTAATGCACTAGTATGCCGTGATGCATGATTGTGAATGTATCACTGAACCAATGTTGCGTACCGAGAATGCATCATAGTGCTAATGCACTATTATGCCATGATGCATGATTGTGAATGCATCACTGAGCCAAAGTTGCGTACCGAAAATACATCATAGTGCTAATGCACTATTATGCTGTGATGCATGATTGAGAATCATCACTTAGCTAATGTTGCATACCGAGAAAGCATCATAGTGCTAATGTACAAATATGCTATGATGCATGATTGAGAATGCATCACTGAGCCATGGTGCGTACAGAGAATACATCATAGTTCTAATGCACTATTATGCCGTGATGCATAATTGAGAACACATCACTGAGCCAATGTTGCATACCGAGAATGCATCATAGTGCTAATGCACTATTATCCGTGATACACTACTGAGAATGCATCACTGAGCCAATGTTGCATACTGAGAATGCATTATAGTATTAAGGAACAATTATGCCACAATGCATGATTGAGAATGCATCACGGAGTCAATGTTGCATACCGAGAATGTATCATAGTGCTAAGGCACTATTATGCTGTGATGTATGATTGAGAATGCATGATGTGATTTGGGATTACCCAATAAAATAACCGCAATCGCACGGCATCTAACTAGTAGACAACGGCAAGTACGGGTCGAACCCACAGAGAGCGGGGAAATACTGCAATTAATATCTCTAATAAACTAACCAAGAGGAATATTTTTGTGATTTTTATATTAATAAATAAAATAATAAACTAACTAAACTAATAAAATGTGACCGAGTAGAGAGAGTCGGTAACCAGGATTTTTCAGTATCCACCACTATTTAATTCATGAATATTTAGAGTCGCAAATATCACTGGGACGCCCTAAACATGATGCATCAAAAAGCCCTAGTCTCAAGCATACACCATAAAATTGCGCTAGCGAGAAAATTGTACGAAACTAATTAAAGGTCTACAAATAATACTTGGCTATTCTAAGTATACCCCATCAAAAGATTTAACCTAAGCATGGAATATCAAATAAGTAGACAAATATATTTTTAGAATAACAACTGTATACCAGAAACATGGAACATCAAAACCATAGGCCAAGCATGTACCATAAACGACAATACAATTGTTTAAAGTCATGAATTTAATCTATTTAAATCATAATGGTCTGTATCAAATATTTAATTCAATTGATCTAAAACTGTAAGTGGTTTCAACATTAAACCCTAGTTATAAATTAATTTAGAACATGGAGAAGGGTTTCTTAAAACCCATAAAATAATTAAAGAGAATAGTAGAAAGGATTAAACCAGGTTTCGGAAATATTGTCGTCTTCTCCGTCCTCTAAAACGTACAGAAGTCTGTTCAAATTCGTCTGTCCTCGCCCTCCTTCGTTCCGAAAACAGAACTGTCGACCCAAAAACAACCCCCTATGCCTCAGCCTTTTCTTCTCTTTTTATACCTAGGTATAGCTTCTCTTCACGTGATGGGGCCTACTCCCTTACGCCTCTCTCTTCTAAACCTAAAAGGAAAAGTAAAAACCTCCCTTTCTATCTCCTGACGGTCCAATCTTCTTTCCTTTGACGCCTCTAACTCAGCCATCACGTGTTGGCTTTTATCACTTTCCAAAACCAAAAAGAGGAGCTTCCGCACCTACTACCTTTCTGTCAGACGTCAGTGAACTCTACCAACAGCCAAGGCTCAACCGTAATTCTCTCTCATCTAGCCTCTCTCCCATGTCACAATAGCCTATTCCACTTTCTTTAAGTCAACATCTCACACTCTATTTCTTCACGTGAAACACTCTATTCACTCAAGTCTCAATAGCTAACTCCATCTACTCATGTCACTTTCAACAACAAGAGACAACAAACTCAAAACCCAACACCTAGCCAAACCAACTTCAAAACTAGCCTCTCTACAACCTTCACGTGTTGTACTTCACAACCAACTCATAGACCAATTCAGCCTTCACGTGTTGTACTTCACAACCGAATACCTCTTCTCAATTCATTACCCCAATAGTCTAGGCACTCATTACCCCAGACACTAGCCTACACCCATTTCTTTTCTCATCTTTAACCGTACAGCTCTACCACTAGCCTTCTTCTCTAGGTCCTCTTTTCACTTAATCCAAGCAAACCACCACCTATACAGCCTTCACGTGAACCTGTAGCCTACTCATCAACACAGCCACCTACTGTTTATGTATGCCACACATAAACCAAAAGAAAAGCTCCACACGGTCTGTCCATTTAGCTGCATTTAGTCATAATTAATTGGAAACTTTGGATTTATGTGAACCATCTAATAAAACAATAAAAATATATTATTAATACAAATTCATGTACTAACAAATATAGATTAAGTGGTAAAAATGTATGAATTACGTGCTTATCAATGCATCACTGAGCCAATGTTGCATACTGAGAATGTATCATAGTGCTAATGCACTATTATGCCGTGATGCATGATTGAGAATGCATAACTGAGCCAATGTTCCGTACCGAGAATGTATTATAGTGCTAAGGCATTATTTTGACGTGATGCATGATTGAGAACACATCATTGAACCAATGTTGTGTACTGAGAATGCATTATAGTGCTAAGGAACTATTATGCCTAATGCATGATTGAGAATGCATCACTGAGCCAATGTTGCTTACCGAGAATGCATCCTAGTGCTAATGCACTAGTATGCCGTGATGCATGATTGTGAATGCATCATTGAACCAATATTGTGTACTGAGAATGCATTATAGTGCTAAGGTACTATTATGCCGTGATGCATGATTGAGAATGCATTACTGAGCCAATGTTGCGTACCGAGAATGTCTCATAGTGCTAATGCACTATTATGCCGTGATGCATGATTTTGAATGTATCACTGAGCCAATGTTGCATACCGAGAATGCATAAGAGAACAATGTACTATTATGTCGTGATGCATGATTTTGAATGCATCACTGAGCCAATTCGGCGTACGGAAAATGCATCATAATGCTAATGCAGTATTATGCTGTGATGCATGATTGAGAATCATCACTGAGCCAATGTTGCGGACCGAGAAAGCATAATAGTGCTAATGCACTATTATGCCGTGGTGCATGATTGTGAATGCATCACTGAGCCAATGTTGCGTATCGAGAATGCATCATAGTGCTAATGCACTACTATGCCGTGATGCATGATTGAGAATGCATAACTGAGCCAATGTTCCGTACTGAGAATGTATTATAGTGCTAAGACACTATTATGCCGTGATGCATGATTGAGAATGCATCACTGAGCCAATATTGCGTACTGTGAATGTATCTTAGTGCTAATGCACTATTATGCCGTGATGCATAATTGAGAATGCATCACTGAGCCAATGTTGCATACCGAGAATGCATCATAGTGCTAATGCACTATTATTCCATGATGCATGATTGAAAATGCATCATAAAGCCAATGTTGCGTACTGAGAATGCATTTTAGTGCTAAGGCACTATTATGGTGTGATGCATGATTAAGAATGCATCACTGAGCCGATGTTGCATACCGAGAATGCATCATAGTGGTAATGTATTATTATGACGTGAAGCATGATTGAGAATGCATTACTGAGCCAATATTGTGTACTAAGAATGTATTATAGTGCTAAGGCACTAATATGATGATGCATGATTGAGAATGCATCACTGAGCAAATATTGGGTACCGAGAATGCATCATAGTGCTAATGCACTATTAACCCTTGATGCATGATTGAGAATGCATCACTGAGCCTATGTTGTGTACCTAGAATGCATCCTAGTGCTAATGCACTATTATTCTGTGATGCATGATTGAGAATCATCAGTGAGCCAATGTTGAATACCGAGAAAGTATCATAGTGCTAATGCACTATTATGTAATTATGCATGATTGAGAATACATCACTGAGCCAATGTTGCGTTCCTAAAATGCATCCTAGTGCTAATGCACTATTATGCCGTGATGCATGATTGTGAATGCATCACTGAGCCGATGTTGCGTACTGAGAATGCATCATAGTGCTAATGCACTATTATGCCTTGATGCATGATTGAAAATGCATAACTGAGCCAATATTCCGTACTGAGAATGCATTATAGTGCTAAGGCATTAATAGTCCGTGATGCATGATTGTGAATGCATCACTGAGCCAATGTTGCATACGGAAAATGCATCATAGTGCTAATGCACTATTATGTTATGATGCATGATTGAGAATGCATCACTGAGCCAATAATGCGTACCGAGAATGCATCGTAGTGCTAATGCACTAGTATACCGTGATGCATGATGGTGAATGCATCACTGAGCCAATGTGGCATACCGAGAATGCATCCTAGTGCTAATGCACTTGTATGCCGTGATGCATGATTTTGAATGCATCACTGAGCCAATGTTGCGTACCGAGAATGCATCATAGTGCTAATGCACTATTATGCCGTGATGCATGATTGAGAATGCATCACTGAGCCAATGTTGCGTAATTAGAATGCATCATAGTGCTAATCCACTATTATGCCGTGATGCATGATTGTGAATGCATCGCTGAGCCAACGTTGCGTACCGAGAATGCATCATAGTGCTAATGCACTAATATGCTATGATGCATGATTGAGAATACATCACTGAGCCAATGTTGCATATCGAAAATGCATCCTAGTGTTAATGCACTATTATGCCGTGATGCATGACTGTGAATGCATCACTGAGCAGATGTTGCGTACTGAGAATGCATCATAGTGCTAATGCACTATTATGCCGTGATGCATAATTTAGAATGCATAACTGAGCCAATGTTCCGCACTGACAATATATTATAGTGCTAAGGCATTATTATGCCGTGATGCACGATTGAGAACACATCATTGAACCAATGTTGTGTACTGAGAATGCATTATAGTGATAAGGCACTATTATGTCTAATGCATGATTGAGAATGCATAACTGAGCCAATGTTGCGTACCGAAAATGCATCATAGTGCTAATGCACTATTATTGTGTGATGCATGATTGAGAATCATCACTGAGCCAATGTTGCGTACCGAGAAAGCATCATAGTGCTAATGTACAATTATGCTACGATGCATGATTGAGAATGCATCACTGAGCCCTATTGCATACAAAGAATACATCATAGTTCTAATGTACTATTATGTCGTGATGCATAATTGAGAATACATCACTGAGCCAATGCTTCATATCGAGAATGCATCATAGTGCTAATGCACTATTATGCCGTGATACACTATTAAGAATGCATCACTGAGCCAATGTTGCATACTGAGAATGTATTATAGTGCTAAGGCACAATTATACCGTGATTCATAATTGAGAATGCATCACTAAGCCAATGTTGCGTACCGAGAATGTATCATAGTGCTAATGCACTATTATGCCGTGATGCATGATTGTGAATGCATCACTGAGCCAATGTTGCATACCGAGAATGCATAAGAGAACTACTGCACTATTATGTCGTGATGCATGATTGTGAATGCATCACTGAGCCAATGTTGCATACCGAAAATGCATCATAATGCTAATGCAGTATTATGCTGTGATGCATGATTGAGAATCATCACTGAGCCAATGTTGCGGACCGAGAAAGCTTCATAGTGCTAATGCACTATTATGCCGTGATGCATAATTGAGAACACATCACTGAGCCAATGTTGCATACCGAGAATGCATCATAGTACTAATGCACTATTATCCGTGATACACTATTGAGAATGCATCACTGAGCCAATGTTGCATACTGAGAATGCATTATAGTATTAAGGCACAATTATGCCACGATGCATGATTGAGAATGCATCACTGAGCCAATGTTGTATACTTAGAATATATCATAGTGCTAAGGCACTATTATGCTGTGATGTATGATTGAGAATGCATCACTGATCCAATGTTGCATACTGAGAATGTATCATAGTGCTAATGCACTATTATGCCGTGATGCATGATTGAGAATGCATAACTGAGCCAATATTCCGTACCGAGAATGTATTATAGTGCTAAGGCATTATTATGACGTGATGCATGATTGAGAACACATCATTGAAGCAATGTTGTGTACTGAGAATGCATTATAGTGCTAAGGAACTATTATGCCTAATGCATGATTGAGAATACATCACTGAGCCAATGCTGCATATCGAGAATGCATCATAGTGCTAATGCACTATTATGCCGTGATACACTATTGAGAATGCATCACTGAGCCAATGTTGCATACTGAGAATGTATTATAGTGCTAAGGCACTATTATGCCGTGATTCATAATTGTGAATGCATCACTGAGCCAATGTTGCGTACCGAGAATGTATCATAGTGCTAATGCACTATTATGCCGTGATGCATGATTGTGAATGCATCACTAAACCAATGTTGCATACCGAGAATGCATAAGAGAACTAATGCACTATTATATCGTGATGCATGATTGTGAATGCATCACTGAGCCATTGTTGCATACCGAAAATGCATCATAATGCTAATGCACTATTATGCCGTGGTGCATGATTGTGAATGCATCACTGAGCCAATGTTGCGTACCAAGAATGTATCATAGTGCTAATGCACTATTATGCCCTATTGCATGACTGAAAATCCATAAATGAGCCAATAATGCGTACTGAGAATGCATTATAATGCTAAGGCACTATTATGCTGTGATGTATGATTGAGAATGCATCACTGAGCAAATGTTGCGTACCGAGAATGCATTTTACTGCTAAGGAACAATTATTTCGTGATGCATGATTGATAATATATCACTGAGCCAATGTTGTATTTCCGAGAACGCATAGTGGTCTTAATATATTATATAACGTGATGCATGATTGAGAATGCATCGCTGAGCCAATGTTGCGTACTGAGAATGCATTATAGTGCTAAGGCACTATTATGCCGTGATGCATGATTGAGAATACATCACTGAGCGAATATTGCATACCAAGAATACATCATAGTGCTAATGCACTATTATGTCGTGATGTATAATTCAGAATGCATCACTGAGCCAATGTTACGTACGGAGAATGCATCATACTGCTAATGCAATATTATGCTGTGATACATGATTGAGAATGCATCACTGAGCCAATGTTGCACAACAAGAATGCATCATAGTGTAACGCACTATTATGCCGTGATACATGATTAAAAATGCATCACTGAGCCAATATTGCGTACCGAGAATGCATTATAGTGCTAAGGCACTATTATGCCGTGATGCATGATTGAGAATGCATCACTGAGCAAATGTTGCGTACCAAGAATTCATCATAAAGCTAATGTACTATTATGCCGTGATGCATGATTTAGAGTGCATCACTAAAACAATGTTGCGTACTGAGAATGCATTATAGTGCTAAGGCACTATTATGCCGTGATGCATGATTGAGAATGCATCACGGAGCTAATGTTGCGTACCGAGAATGCATGATAGTGCTAATGCACTATTATGCTGTGATGCATGATTGAGAATGCATCACTGAGCCATGTTGCGTACAGAGTATGCATCATAGTACTAATGCACTATTATGCCGTGATGCATAATTGAGAATACATCACTGAGCCAATATTGCATACCAAGAATGCATCACTGAGCCAATGTTGCATGCTGAGAATGTATTATAGTGCTAAGGCACTATTATTTCGTGATGCATGATTGAGAATGCATCACGGAGCCAATGTTGCGTACCGAGAATGCATCATAGTGCTAATGCACTATTATGCCGTGATGCATGATTGAGATTGCATCACTGAGCCAATGATGCATATCGAGAATGCATCATAGTGGAACGCACTATTATGCCGTGATGCAAGATTAAGAAGAAGGCATCACTGAGCCAACGTTGCGTACCGATAATGCATTATAGTGCTAAGGCACTATTATGCCGTGATGCATGATTGCAAATGCATAACTGATCCAATATTGCGTACCGAGAATGCATCATAGTGCTAATGCACTATTGTGCCGTGATGCATAATTGAGATTGCGTCACTGGGCCAATGTTGCGTACCGAGAATGCAACATAGTGCTAATGCACTATTATGCCGTGATGCATAATTCAGAATGCATCACTGGGCCAATGTTGTGTACTGAGAATACATCTTAGTGCTAATGCACTATTATGCCGTGATGCATGATTACGAATGCATCGCTGAGCCAATGTTGCGTACTGAGAATGCATTATAGTGCTAATGCACTATTATGCCATGATGCATGATTGAAAATGCATCATTGAACCAATATTGTGTACCGAGAATGCATCATAGTGCTAATGCACTATTATGCCGTGATGCATGATTGAGAATGCATCGCTGAGCCAATGTTGCATACTGAGAATGTATTATAGTGCTAAGGCACTATTATGTCGTGATAAATGGTTGACAATGCATCACTGAAACAATGTTGCGTACTGAGAATGAATTATAATGCTTAGGCACTATTATGAGGTGATGCATGATTGAGAATGCATCACGGAGCCAATATTGCGTACCGAGAATGCATTATAGTGCTAATGCACTATTATGCTATGATGCATATAGTGCTAATGCACTATTATTACATGATGTATGATTGAAAATGCAGCACTGAGCCAATGTTGCAAACCGAGAATGCATCATAGTGCTAATGCA